>CM044955.1:38820840-39009405 GCA_024516035.1 Bactericera cockerelli | reverse complement strand
ATATAGCTCAGATTCACACCTGTTGTACATAATAGCAAGTTCGAACCTGTCCAGGTGTGACGTCACATTTACAGAGAAGTGCAAGTCTATACTTGTTATCATGTGTTATTAAAAAGAAATCATAACTCTATGTACTTATATTAATTTCTGTTATCTTTCAGACATCATCATGAAGTGCCACCTATGTGAGAGGTATTCTACAACAGACAAATCAAATTTCAAACGTCATCAATTGATTTGTATGGACAGACTGTATTGCGATCATTGTAAATTTCACACCAAAGATCGAAACATGATGGAGAGACACATGATCAAGCATTTTCCTAGGTGTGAAATTTACAAATGTAATCGTTGTGATTCATACAAATCCAAAAGATCCCTCAACTTGAAACGGCATCAAAAGGTTTGCATGATAAAGCTCAGCTGTTCACACTGTGATTTCACCACGAACAGTAAATTAAAGCTTATCCATCACATGAGGAAACATGTTAAAACTCTGGACAATTTCACCTGCAAGTTTTGTACATTTAAAACATTGAACATTCACCATCTGTACAAACATGAAACTCTGTGTAGGAGGAAGCTAAAGAACTGTGAAAACTGTGATTTTACCACCAACAGCACAAAAGAACTTCGAGCACACCTGAGAAAAACAAACCATAATGCTGTTCTATGTAACGTTTGTAATAGATATTTTATAAACAAGTACTATTACAAACAACACAAATATGGATGCAGCATAAGAAAACAAAATTCGTCAAATAATCTTGAGATTCAAGAAGCAGTGAAGGGTGCGTTTAAAATATTGAAATTTTCGAACTTCAAAATGAAGAATGATTTTAAACAGACCCTTTACTTGGAAATGAAGGAAATTCTACGTCAGCACATAGAAGAGGAAGCAGTCAAATCTCAAAATGGAATCAAATGGAATATTAGTGCCCAGGTGTCTTTGTATAAACCATCTCCAGACGAAAGTGTGGAAGAAGATTCTTGGGCACACCCTATTTTTAAATCTAGTATTCAGAAAACATTGAAAAGCAGTGAGGAAATCATTAGTTTGGAGCCTATTTTCGAAAAACTTAATGATAAGTGTGAGCTGTATTGTTCTCTAGGATCAGGATGGGTATTTGGTGAGGTTTTGACAGTATATCTCGAAATTGCGCAATATGACCCTTTAGGGGGCTCAAGTTGGATTTTTACACCCAAGAAGTTAAGACAGAAAACATTACAGAAAACCATTTTAAATATTGAAAATAAAAATGATGAATATTGCTTCATTTACTGTATTCTTGCTAAAATAAATCGAGTATATGACGTAAATCCCAACACATATACAAAATATAAATCTCAGATCGATGTTAGTGGCCTAATATTTCCCATGGAATTAAGACAAATTAATATATTTGAGAAAAATAATAAAGATATTTCGGTGTCTGTATTTGGGTATGAAAATGAGCACATCTTCCCTCTTAGAATATCATGTAGTAAGGAACGCAAACATCACATAGATCTTTTACTCATAACTGAAGAAGAAACATCACACTACATCCTGATCCTAGATAAAAATAAACTGTTTAGGCATATTTTATATCCAAAATCACATAATGATAAGATATATATTTGCGATTACTGTTTAAATAGATGTTATAGGAAGGAATCATTCAACGAACATGTTGCAAGGTGTGAACTAGAAAAACCGCAGGCCACAAAATACCCAACCAATGACAATAACATATTGAAATTTCATAATTATCATAAAATGTTGAAAAGACCTGTTACAATTTACGCTGACTTTGAGACTATGAACATCAACGGCAATCTTATCCCTTCGTCTTTTGCTTATGTTATTGTTGATGATACTCACTCCCCCATTACTTTTCGTGAGTTTCGTAATTCCGAAAATGTAGTTCATGCTTTCCTTTCATCCATAATAAAAGATGTAGATACTATTAAAAAAACTAGGAAGGACTATAAGGACATTATTTGGACGGACGAGGACAAAATAATTTATGATCAAGCCACTCACTGTCACATATGTGAAGAACCATTCGACTTGACCATACTCGATCCTAATCATCCCCTTTCTCGTGTCGCTGATCATTATCATTTTGAATTTTCTCATACTAAACCATCTTCTTCAAACAAACCTGGTCGACTTAGAGGTGCTGCTCACAGACAATGCAATGCAGGTTTCCATACCAAGTTTAGAGTTCCAGTGATTTTTCACAATCTGAAGAAGTTCGATGGTCATCTAATAATTAAAGAATGTAAAAGTTTCATCAAAGATCCCAAAGACTTTCACTGTATTGCTCAAACCATTGAAAAATATTCTTCTTTCAGTTTTAGAGGTCTAGACTTCATAGATTCTTTGGAATTTCTAAGTTCTTCTTTGGAATCTCTCGTATCTACACTCAATTCGGATCAGATGAAAATATTAAAACATTATTTTCCACACGAAGAAGATTTTCAATTACTCTCTAGAAAAGGTGTTTTTCCATATGAATACATTACTTCCTATGAAAAATTGAATGAGAGACACCTGCCTTCAGTACAAGCATTTTATAGTCATCTAAGTGAATCGTCTATAAGTGAAAGTGATTACAATCATGCACACAAAGTTTGGAATAGATTCAACTGTTCTACTCTAGGGGAATATCAAGACTTGTATAACAAAACTGATGTCCTTCTCTTAGCAGATATCTTTGAAAATTTCCGTTCATCTATGATTCAATATTATAGCCTTGACCCTTGTAATTATATCAGTTTTCCTGGTTTAGCATGGGATGCCATGTTGAAAATGACTAAAGTGAATCTAGAGCTTATAACTGATCCAAACATTTACCTTATGATTGAGCAGGGAATACGAGGAGGTATGGCTGTGATACCTACAAGATATGCGAAAGCCATCCCCAATGAATCTTCTTTACTTTATGTTGATTGCAATAATCTATACGGAAGTGCTATGCAACAATACCTTCCTGTGAACGGTTTTAAATTTGTGTCTATTGATATCAGTTCTGTGCTTGCAACTCCAACAGACTCAGATGTTGGATATATTTGTGAGGTAGACATTATGGTTCCTGATAATCTTCACACCTATTTCCAAGATTTTCCTCTAGCCCCATGTAAACAAAAAGTCAGAGAAGATCAACTCTCTCCTTATCAAAAAGATCTACTAAAAAAATTGAATACTTCCTACACTCCTACTGAAAAACTTTTGACTACATTAGAACCTAAAACAAATTATATTGTACATTATGAAAATTTAAAGTTGTATGTAAAGTTAGGCTTAGTCATTACAAAAGTACATAAAATTATACAATTTTTTCAATCTCCATGGATGAAACCATTTATAGACTTCAATACCCAAAAACGTGCACAAGCAAATACCAAATTTGAACAAAATCTAATGAAATTGGCTAGTAACAGCTGTTTTGGGCGTACTTTGATGAATGTGAAGAAACATAAAAACTTTCTATTGATTACTAATGAAATGCGAGCAAAAGCGTACATTCGTAAGCCAACATTTCAACAGTTTGCTATTTTTGATGAAGACTTAGTTGGAATTCTCTTTTCAAAAACAGTTGTTACATTAAATAAACCTATTCAAGTAGGAATGGCCATTCTAGAACTATCTAAATACATAATGTACGATTATTACTACAATACTTTAAAAACTAATTTTGGTGACAAGATGAAACTTTGTATGACGGACACAGATTCTTTACTAGTACATTTAAATATTCCTGATCTCGAAAGAGCTATGATGACCATACAACATTCTCTAGACACTTCCAATTTTCCAGCCGATCACCCTCTCTACTCTGAAAAAAGAAAAAAAATTGCGGGATATTTTTCAAATGAAGTTCCACCACCTGATAAAATTGTAAAATTCATAGGTTTAAGAGCGAAAATGTATTCATTTCAAACGGAAAATACTCATAATAAGAATGTTGGGAAAGGTATTCCACGTCATAGTTTGAAAAAAATATCTCTCACAGACTACGAGAATGCACTATTTAATGAGAGTACTAGCCGTGTATCCTTTAATCAAATTTTAAGTAAAAATCACTCTGTTCAAATAAAATCACAAACTAAAATAGCTTTGAGCCCATTTGATGATAAGCGGTATTTATTACCAGACCGCATTAGTACCCTCCCATACGGCCACATTGACACACGAAATATTGACAACAAAATGCAAGTTGAATGATTTCCTCACTGCTTTTCATGTTTTTTCCTTCTCAAGTAAAATTCCAAGTAGTTTAGAAATAAGAATTGAGCATTATTATAATGTTAGCACAATTTTTTTATATAATTTTATTTTACATTTTTAATGTATCATTTTATTTGAAAATCTCATGTTGAATTATGTTTAAAAAAAAAAAAAAAAAAAAAAATGAATCCTTTTACCCTACCTATTTGTGAAGTAGAATTATGTACATGTATTAGGTAATTATTGAGTCCGCCTTATGAAAAGACAACCAACCATAACATGGTCAAGTTGACACATTTTTTTCCTTTTTTTGAAATGAAATGTTATTTTTAAACATTTTTTGTTAATAAATTCTAAAGAAGTTCTCCATAATTTCATTCTAACCATCCAGGCTAGATTGAGTAAGTACTTAGTTAGATATTGATATGGGTACCTCATAAATATTGATAGATAAATAGATATACTCTTAGAGTGTTGAAAATATAAGTTATATTAAATGAAAGTTGTGTTCTATATTTTAGTACTAGTTTTATATGTTATTTTAAAATTTCGTCTATGTTAGTTTGTCATGTAACTGTCTAATTTGTATTTTATAATATAATCATCTACTTATGTAGGTATACACTACTGAAAGGTATACACTTATAAAATATCTAATGTTAATGTATCTCAATATTCCATCTGTGAGTAGTCACTGTGGCAGAGCGAGTTAGCACGCTAGGCATTGCACACATGGTGACCTGGGTTCGATTCCCAGCGGGGGAGGATTTTTTCTACTCTGTACTTGGATGTTCGGGGTCCACTCATACCTCGTGAGGAAAAATGAGTAGCTGCTTTAATGTGAAGCAGCGACCAGTGGCAGAATCTTAGGCAAAAAAATAATACAAGATATTGTAAATTAAAGTGGTAAAGTCCTATGATTCTGCGCTACCCACTAAAATTGTGACATAATAACACAAAGAAAAAGCATTATTTATTATTATATTCCATCTGTGTGAAATACCTATCTGAAAAATAAATCATAATTTCATTTTATTTGTTTAATTAAATCACTCTTAAAAATGTGTTATTATTTTCTATTAATTAGAGAATTAACATAATTATATTGTTCTCGCTTAGAACTATTAAATAGATATAGTGCCAGCCATGTCAGACCAAAAGACAGTAAACACACATCATTAACCAACTTAACTGGGTTGTTGGTAACAAAGGCATCCAACCGTGAAATGTAGAAGTAAGAGTGCGAGAACCAATCAACCTCATCAGATTTTAAAGATAAAAAAATCATTCACTCTCGAAAGTTTTGATTTCTACCAAGAAGAAAACCCTCAATGTTCCTCTGAAAACTTCAGACAGACTCAAGTTATGTATTTAGGTATACATAGATTAATGAACTAGCTCTATCATCTTGTGTTGAGTATTTTCTCGTCTATATCATAAAAAGCAGTAATAATATTCTCACATTAAAATATGAGTACATATGTTTCAGTACTGAGAATAACTTCCACGGCTCGAACCAAGGTCTCCTTAATTTGAGTTAAGATCAGAGACTTCGAAGAAGTTATCACATTGACAGCTAAATCTGAGAATTACACCAATAAATTTATCCTTTTCACATTTAAAATGTAAGTATGAATAATAACAAGGGTTTAACTCTTACCACACACACACACTAATCTTTATGGCTATAGTTACTACCTACTCAATTAGAGTCAGATTCTAGAATCCTTTGATTTCTACGAGAAAAACTGGAAAATTCCTCGTATTTATGAAAAATCAAGACAAAAATAGTCATTTTGCAAGTAATATGTCTATTTTGTACCTATTAAATTTAGAGTTTTCCTATAAAAACAAGAACTTTTCATTTTTGATATTATTTTTTCAATCTATATTCCTTTAAAAGAGACACAATTTTAGACATTTTTTTTTTAGGTTAGGTTAGGTTTAAGCTTCCTTTACACAATTTTAGACTTTTTTGTTTAGGTTGGGTTAGGTTAGGTTATATGGTAACACAAGGGGGCCTTTTAGACTTTTTTTTTTGTTTTAGGTTGGGTTAGGTTAGGTTATATGGTAACACAAGGGGGCCTTGTGTTACACCAATAAATATGGTAACACAAGGGGGCTTTGTGTTACCATATAACCTAACCTAACCCAACCTAAACAAAAAAAAGTCTAAAAGGCCCCCTTGTGTTACCATATAACCTAACCTAACCCAACCTAAACAAAAAAGTCTAAAATTGTGTAAAGGAAGCTTAAACCTAACCTAACCTAAAAAAAAAATGTCTAAAATTGTGTCTCTTTTAAAGGAATATAGATTGAAAAAATAATATCAAAAATGAAAAGTTCTTGTTTTTATAGGAAAACTCTAAATTTAATAGGTACAAAATAGACATATTACTTGCAAAATGACTATTTTTGTCTTGATTTTTCATAAATACGAGGAATTTTCCAGTTTTTCTCGTAGAAATCAAAGGATTCTAGAATCTGACTCTAATTGAGTAGGTAGTAACTATAGCCATAAAGATTAGTGTGTGTGTGTGGTAAGAGTTAAACCCTTGTTATTATTCATACTTACATTTTAAATGTGAAAAGGATAAATTTATTGGTGTAATTCTCAGATTTAGCTGTCAATGTGATAACTTCTTCGAAGTCTCTGATCTTAACTCAAATTAAGGAGACCTTGGTTCGAGCCGTGGAAGTTATTCTCAGTACTGAAACATATGTACTCATATTTTAATGTGAGAATATTATTACTGCTTTTTATGATATAGACGAGAAAATACTCAACACAAGAGAGATTCCAAAGAAGAACTTAGAAATTCCAAAGAATCTATGAAGTCTAGACCTCTAAAACTGAAAGAAGAATATTTTTCAATGGTTTGAGCAATACAGTGAAAGTCTTTGGGATCTTTGATGAAACTTTTACATTCTTTAATTATTAGATGACCATCGAACTTCTTCAGATTGTGAAAAATCACTGGAACTCTAAACTTGGTATGGAAACCTGCATTGCATTGTCTGTGAGCAGCACCTCTAAGTCGACCAGGTTTGTTTGAAGAAGATGGTTTAGTATGAGAAAATTCAAAATGATAATGATCAGCGACACGAGAAAGGGGATGATTAGGATCGAGTATGGTCAAGTCGAATGGTTCTTCACATATGTGACAGTGAGTGGCTTGATCATAAATTATTTTGTCCTCGTCCGTCCAAATAATGTCCTTATAGTCCTTCCTAGTTTTTTTAATAGTATCTACATCTTTTATTATGGATGAAAGGAAAGCATGAACTACATTTTCGGAATTACGAAACTCACGAAAAGTAATGGGGGAGTGAGTATCATCAACAATAACATAAGCAAAAGACGAAGGGATAAGATTGCCGTTGATGTTCATAGTCTCAAAGTCAGCGTAAATTGTAACAGGTCTTTTCAACATTTTATGATAATTATGAAATTTCAATATGTTATTGTCATTGGTTGGGTATTTTGTGGCCTGCGGTTTTTCTAGTTCACACCTTGCAACATGTTCGTTGAATGATTCCTTCCTATAACATCTATTTAAACAGTAATCGCAAATATATATCTTATCATTATGTGATTTTGGATATAAAATATGCCTAAACAGTTTATTTTTATCTAGGATCAGGATGTAGTGTGATGTTTCTTCTTCAGTTATGAGTAAAAGATCTATGTGATGTTTGCGTTCCTTACTACATGATATTCTAAGAGGGAAGATGTGCTCATTTTCATACCCAAATACAGACACCGAAATATCTTTATTATTTTTCTCAAATATATTAATTTGTCTTAATTCCATGGGAAATATTAGGCCACTAACATCGATCTGAGATTTATATTTTGTATATGTGTTGGGATTTACGTCATATACTCGATTTATTTTAGCAAGAATACAGTAAATGAAGCAATATTCATCATTTTTATTTTCAATATTTAAAATGGTTTTCTGTAATGTTTTCTGTCTTAACTTCTTGGGTGTAAAAATCCAACTTGAGCCCCCTAAAGGGTCATATTGCGCAATTTCGAGATATACTGTCAAAACCTCACCAAATACCCATCCTGATCCTAGAGAACAATACAGCTCACACTTATCATTAAGTTTTTCGAAAATAGGCTCCAAACTAATGATTTCCTCACTGCTTTTCAATGTTTTCTGAATACTAGATTTAAAAATAGGGTGTGCCCAAGAATCTTCTTCCACACTTTCGTCTGGAGATGGTTTATACAAAGACACCTGGGCACTAATATTCCATTTGATTCCATTTTGAGATTTGACTGCTTCCTCTTCTATGTGCTGACGTAGAATTTCCTTCATTTCCAAGTAAAGGGTCTGTTTAAAATCATTCTTCATTTTGAAGTTCGAAAATTTCAATATTTTAAACGCACCCTTCACTGCTTCTTGAATCTCAAGATTATTTGACGAATTTTGTTTTCTTATGCTGCATCCATATTTGTGTTGTTTGTAATAGTACTTGTTTATAAAATATCTATTACAAACGTTACATAGAACAGCATTATGGTTTGTTTTTCTCAGGTGTGCTCGAAGTTCTTTTGTGCTGTTGGTGGTAAAATCACAGTTTTCACAGTTCTTTAGCTTCCTCCTACACAGAGTTTCATGTTTGTACAGATGGTGAATGTTCAATGTTTTAAATGTACAAAACTTGCAGGTGAAATTGTCCAGAGTTTTAACATGTTTCCTCATGTGATGGATAAGCTTTAATTTACTGTTCGTGGTGAAATCACAGTGTGAACAGCTGAGCTTTATCATGCAAACCTTTTGATGCCGTTTCAAGTTGAGGGATCTTTTGGATTTGTATGAATCACAACGATTACATTTGTAAATTTCACACCTAGGAAAATGCTTGATCATGTGTCTCTCCATCATGTTTCGATCTTTGGTGTGAAATTTACAATGATCGCAATACAGTCTGTCCATACAAATCAATTGATGACGTTTGAAATTTGATTTGTCTGTTGTAGAATACCTCTCACATAGGTGGCACTTCATGATGATGTCTGAAAGATAACAGAAATTAATATAAGTACATAGAGTTATGATTTCTTTTTAATAACACATGATAACAAGTATAGACTTGCACTTCTCTGTAAATGTGACGTCACACCTGGACAGGTTCGAACTTGCTATTATGTACAACAGGTGTGAATCTGAGCTATATATTGTTATTATTATTTTATTACTCAATGTGAATTGGCATTTCCTTGATCTGTTCCTTTTGGCGCAACTTTTCAAATATTTAACACAAATTTGGAGAAATTTTTAATATTTTATTTTTATTTATTTACTTGTTTGTTTACTGTACTCTATACTATTTGGAGGATACAAGTTTTCATAATCGGTATCTTTGGCGCAACTTTTCAAATATTTGACACAATTCTGGAGAATTTCTTATTATTTACTTGTTTGTTTACTTTCTGTACTCTCTAAATATCTCTTTGGAAGATACGATTTGATCAATTAATTTCCATAATCTGTTACTTTTGGCGCAACTTTTCAAATATTTGACACAATTTTGGAGATTTTTTTATTATTTACTTGTTTGTTTACTTTCTGTACTCTCTAAATATCTCTTTGGCGAATAAAGTCTGTGTAAATAGCTCTTTGGTCTATAACCGCCAAATTTCAAATATTAATGCCTCCAAGAGGTCATTTTCTAATGTATTTATTAATATTTTTGTGAAAATTAATTATTTATTATTTTAAGCACTTACCTTTAAATTTTTTCGTGAACTTTTTTCTTCTTAGGTAGGAGGAGAGGAGCTTCTTTACTGGTCACTGGTCACTTTAACACTAATGGTTATTGATGGGGTACACTGCTATTTGTCAACTTTTTAGTGTAATCCAATTATTTTAAAGATCATATTTAAGCTCTTCCACCCAACCATCCAACCGATAATTTTACTATGTGAATCGTGACATAGTCCCTAATTCATAGAAAATCCACTAGAAGCGTAATTGAGGGAATTAATTTGGACACGCGTTGGGATCGAACCCACGACCTAAGGATCAATAGACTGAAGTTGTAACCATTACGCTATTCCTGAGTTGAATAACAGATGCACTAATATCAGCACTTGAATGCATTATGCGCATGACCTTGATCTACTCTCGCTGGCTCGCTCGGTGGCTTTATCTATCTTTCTCTCTCTCTCTCTCTCTCTCTCTCTCTCTCTCTCTCTCTCTCTCTCTATACCTTATCAGTCTCGGGAATCATCGGAACACTTCGGTGACGTAGGCGAAGATTAGAAAATCACCTAGTCAAAAAGTCATTTTTTCGACTCATTGACTCGCTGCAAAAATTTTCCTGCATAGCCTACTACTAAGAACATATTATCACTACTTCTGTAGGCTGAAACTTTTTATACATATAGGAATCGTGGAATATGACCTCTTTTTCTATAATGTCCAAGCGCACGGCAGTGCACCAGGCCAAGTTCCGGCCTACGCACGCTGTGTATATTTACACGAAATATCATCGTTACTGCTTTTAGTTTAGACCCTATAACCTTTCTAATACCAATGTTTATTACTCTCTAATTTTCAGAAAGTCTTTATCCAGTTGATGTAAAAGTTATACAAGTTGATTTTGGATCAGGAGAGAAAATATATGAAAGCATTGAAAACGAATTGAAATTTCTGGATATTGGAATTCTGGGTAAGAAGTAGGTTGTATGATGTTTTTGTGCAAGCGTGCGATCAGCTCATACGTTGGTGATATACTCGCTTGCCATGCGGAAGGTCCCGTTTTCAAATCTCAGAGCCGACTTATCTTAGTGCGCTACTCTGCCCAGCCTCGGTGTTAAGTCTAGGATTGTAAAATACAGGGCGGGGCAGAATAAACTGACCAGTTTAACATGATCATGCTACTAAGTCAAAACTTATCGAATAATTTTATTGCTATTTCTTCACACAACACGAAATATTATTTATTGGGCGCGTCGATTTTTGATCTAAACTCTGAGAAAATCTACAGCAAATTTATTTTAGAGAAAATTTTGTCTCGCGATGCTGGCTTTGGTACACTTGTTAGGTCTACACAACATATGGGACTACCTGTCTTGCGCTGACAGTCTAAATAAAGCACTACTTATGTAATACAGTGAGTGAAACTCTCTTTTATAAGTATAGATAATATAATCACTTAATCATACTATGTATAAGTATAACGGATGAAAAAATGTCCTTTCAGTTAACAATGTTGGTGTGGCGCCTCCGGTGCCTCAGTTCCGTCCGTTTGACAAGATCCCCCCAGATCACCTCTGGAAGGAGATCACAATCAACGCCGGCGCCACTGCAATGATGACGCGCATTGTGTTGCCTCAAATGAAGCTCCAGCGACGCGGAATCATTGTCAACATGGGCTCCATGTCCTCGCGGAAACCTCACCCCTACTTGACCAACTATGCAGCCACCAAGGTATTGGAAACCTCACCCCTACTTGACCAACTATGCAGCCACCAAGGTATTGGCAACCTGTCATATAAGTAACTGACCTCACCCCTACTTGACCAACTATGCAGCCACCAAGGTATTGGAAACCTCACCCCTACTTGACCAACTATGCAGCCACCAAGGTATTGGCAACCTGTCATATAAGTAACTGACCTCACCCCTACTTGACCAACTATGCAGCCACCAAGGTATTGGCAACCTGTCATATAAGTAACTGACCTCACCCCTACTTGACCAACTATGCAGCCACCAAGGTACTGGCAACCTGTCATATAAGTAACCGATCAAGTAATGCCACACAGCGGTTCCAGGACATAAATAAGAAACGATAAATGAAGGGGTTTTTAGACGGTAAAAAACCTTCTCGCTGGCTCACAGGAACTTACCTACGCCGGTGTTTGATACAAATTGTCCCCTTCTCTAAAAAAAAAAAAAAAAAAGTAACTCATCAAGAGCAATATTTATTTATTTTTACATCGAGGTCATTTGATAAGAAAATTGAACCCTCCATTTGCTGTAAACTCACAAACCAGAATTTGTTCAAGAATAGACGACATCACGAGGCATCGAATCTGAGTGGTCATCCACCAAGTCCACCTCACATGACGTTGCTCAAGTTAATTGATCTTAACACTTAGACGACCGGCATGGTTTTTCGTGAATTCTCTTGTGGGACCGGCGATAATACGGCTATCCGACCCCGTGTACCACCGGTGGTACACCCGGTCCATTCCGTACGAACGTGCGTGTACCACCGGTGGTACACCCGGTCGTCTACGTGTTAAGAAAACTAATGTGCTCCATGTGTCGTTGTTCAGGATGGACCCACACTGACTGTAGATCCATCTCTACACTCCGTACCATCAACGCTGGAAAATATCTATATTTCAAATTTCATGTCATTCCAGAGTTACCTGCAGCTCCTCTCCTCGTCCCTCCACGCAGAACTCAAGGATCACCACATCCAGGTGCAACACCTCCACCCTGGACTCATTTCCACCAACATGACCAAAGACGTCCCCATCACAACCCTCCTCATACCTGCCAGATGGCAGTCCACGCTGTTTCCGGACGCTACACTCTATGCGTCCTGGGCCATCTGTACTTTGGGGAGATTGCAAGAGGCGACAGGATACTGGGCCTTTGATATCATGGTAAGTTTTTCGCAAGTGGCCAAATTTTGATCGACATGCGACAATTCGGCAGACTCAGGCGTTACCTTCGAGGTTACGCCTGAGTGCACCTGAAACTTTAAGTTCTATTTAAAATTTCAAAGTTGAGCTTGAAATAAGCTTAAAGAGATCACCTAAGAATCTTCTAAATGTCATCATCAGGTTGCCCTCTTGGAGTTACGAAAATCATCCTTGAACAGATTTTCTCTATCTTCGGTAGTTTCGGAGATATTGTAGTGTGTAGTTTATAACACCCTGTATACCTGCTACGCAGCTCGCACAAGTTTTTGGAGACAGCAAATCTGGATTCTTCGGGGTTATTTACTAATACCTACCGTTTGAAACTTGTCTAAATTATATTGTAATTATACTTTTGTTTTTTCTGTATTTTGTAATTAACTTATCATAAGAAAAATACTTCCTATTTCTAATATTAGAAATTTATCGGAAGTAATAAGTAGGATTTTTTCGTACTGTACGTTATTTGAATTTTCTCTTTTTTTTCAGAATTTATTGCAAATGATGGAGACCGATGAGTTTCATTGTAGAAACCTCATAAATTTGCTAAAGAAGTGCTACGGTGATAAACTCCAGTGAGAATATAAACAAGAATACAAAAAAGAACAAATTAGGTTCACTTCTCTGCTTATACTGATACATAAGACTAAAAAAAGTCTTAAAAAACCTGAGCGTCAATGGTATGTTCAATACACCACGTCTCGTTATGTAACTGAAGCTAAGCAACTTCCGGTGAGGTTTGTAATTTAATTGGTGACCATTTAAGTTTGAACCCTCATGACGTTGGCGACTCTCGGCTGAGTGGAGGTTAAAAACATAGTTTCGATATCATAATAAAATTGTGTTTATCACTATAGTGATGTCACACTGAAACTCTGTAGACAGAAGATAAAGCAATCAATGTCCTTTTTGACAATAATTTTGATTATAACATTTGTAACCCACTAACGTGGTTATTGGTTATCTATTTAATGAAACGTATAAATAAATATATTTTTACCTACCTGTAAGGTAAAGTATTGCAATGACCGATTATTGTTTTCTTAATAAGATATTACTAGAATTTTCAGACAAGTCTGCTGAGAATAATAACAGAGAAAATTGCATCGTTGCGTCGCGTCGTGAAAAAAAATCTTCTACTCTATTCATAACGAAATAAATTTACAAGAAACAAGAAATATAAATAAAATCAGGAAGAGGAAGGAAAACATACTTCATTATAATGGAGAGGAGTAGTCTGGTGTTACAGAGTTAGAATCCCTGCATTAAATTAGTCATCTCCTTACTATTCAAGTTGGAAAAGAGAACTAGGTTGCAAGTAACTTGCAATTTGACGAGCACGACAGAGAAAAAATAATGTAATCCAATGGGTGAAGGAAACTAGAAGGATACCAAGTGGAAAAAATAAAAAAATCTGACGTAGGTAGCTATATAGGTACAAGAATTATTATTCCTCGGAAAAAGTAAAATTCTGACATTAGTCACTTTCGACAAATTTTATAATTTATAAAAATGAATTTCGATGTCAGGAGTTTCATAAATTAAAAATCTCAAGCTTCTCAATATACTTTTAATGTCAATAATAGTAATAATAATACTCTTTAGTGGAAGGTGACCACCAGGCGAGGATATTTTCTACCACCTCAAAGCATTTTCTACCACCTAATCCTCAGAGTCTTGTTATTATCTTATTGGTCACAAACTCAAGTTAATGAGGAAAAATTCGTGCACTGGGTGGGATCCGAACCAACGGATCCCTACGCTACCTGGATTACCTGTCAACTACTTTTCAGAAATGTATTACAAATAGGGTGGTTCCATTAAAGATTCCAAAGTTGACCCCCCCGTAGGACCGCCCCTGGTAAAGATAAAAAATCAAAACCTGGTAAAAAAGGTTTCCTCTTCAATATTACGGTACACGTGTTATAGAATTTTTTTAAAAAATTAATCGGTTCTCTTGATATTTCGAGTGACTCCTTTTTTTTGGTGGACCCTGTATAAGTTGAAGACCTATTTGCATTTTTTTGTCCATAATTTCGGACTTTCTCAAAAATCAGAGCTCAATCATAATTTATTAAATAATAATTACAAATGTAGGTACTATGTAAACCACTAATACCTACACATACACATATACATACAAAATTTCATTAACATCGGGTGTACCGTTCACAAGATATAAGCGTATAAATAAAAAGTTAGAGGTCAGGCGCATTGTCTCTATCTCCAAGAACCACTAGTGCGAAGTTGATGAAATAAAATGGGACCATCTAAAATACGTCTCCTATATGTGTAAAAAAATGTTGAAATCCGTTTAGTATAATATATTCTGAAATTAGCGCATTACAAGGAATGTATTGAACAGACCGACAGACTTTAGAAAATTCTCGGAAGTAAAATCAATGTCGCTAACCATGTAGCTTATTTCAACAAAAAGTTGTAACGGTTAGCGAAAAACAAAAACAATAACACCAAGTTCTTATTCAGCAAATCAAAAAACATTTGATGTGTCATAAAAAAGTTTATTTAAGCGGGACCCCCAAAAATTCCGGTGATTGGGAACGGGTTCCAAAATTTTCAAGATATCAAAAACCCTTGTTTTTTATTCTAAAATTCATATCCCTGACCGTTTAGCCAGAGGCGCCAGATGCCGTAAAAAGGACGCCACTGGTGGCAACGATTCCAATGAAAAGTTTCTAGAGATATTGTTTTTACAGACAGACACTCCGATCAATGGCTGAAACTTTGGATTTACGCACTGGGGACCCTAAAACGTGTCTTGGCACTGGAAATTTACCATTCATATTTTGCCGAGAAGCCTATGACAACGCATGGAGAGGTTTTTAATATGTTCAGAGAAAGAGAGTTTGGCATCAACTACTTAGGTATTCTGCTTCTACTTATTTTTAAATTTCGTTCTGTATTATACGTACATAATATTTGATAATATACATAATATTATTGTAATGTTGGTACATAATATTTGAACATCAATTTAACTGGAATTCTTATCACCATCATTCAAACTGATTCTACCTTATCTCTTTTATTTGTTAAATTTATAAACAAAGATTAGAGTACTAAACACCTAGCTGTAAACTAAGTTTCTAGTAGTAAGAATGAAAATTACCTACCTACTTGCATAGTAAGGATAGTTTATTGTTATTTCTAAACTTTGGACTCTTGTCAGTTTTATTGTTAGTTCTTTATAAAAATTTATTGTTAGTTCCAAAGTCGTCAGTCAGTGTAGCTCTTTAAATATGAATTGAGAAGTGTAATCTTAATTAAAAATTAATAGGCACTTAATTTCTTTTTATTTGTAAACTACATACTTTTAAATTATATCGTGTAAGTAAAAAATATAAATATTAGTACTAGTACACATTCAAAATTTATCTACATTTTTCCCACTTTATTTAGAATCAATTAATTCATTTGAGGCTCAATTTGTTGAATTCTACATTTAAAAAAATGTATTGCTTCTCAACTGTTTGCTTAGATCAGACCCATGCTTTTCAACAAGGCAATGGCTTTTCAAGTCTTGTGGCTAGTGGAAGGTCCTTGACTGCTCTGAGCTAGTGAGCTAGTACATACATAGAAGCATCACGTAGCGGCTCAGTGGTTAGAGAGCTAAAACACCTAAATAGTATTGTTTTTTAGTTTTAGACCGAGCTATTGATTTTTGGGGTGTGTGTTTAAAAGACATAAATCTTGAAAATTAAGAGCTAAAAGTCATTACAATTAATTCAACAAGACAATCAAATTGAGAGTTCATTTTTATTTTCAATAAATCAGTCTTTTTCTTATCACCCCTTTTTCTGATGATTATGGTCATGGATTTTTTTAAATTAATAATCGAAATAATCTTTGATTTTTACTCGGACTTAAAAAATTAATACAAAAAGTTAATTTTTCATTACTTCCAATATCAAGTTCTAAGAATTCTTCAGTGTATGTACTATTAAAATGTACGTGCGCTATTTCCTTGCTATTGCTTTTCTACAACTGGCGGGTGATGTTCTATCCTATAATATTTTGGTGACCAACCTAATTCCATTCCATTCTCACCTGATGACCACCTCAGTCCTAGCTAACAAGCTGGTGGAGAGAGGGCACAACGTGACCCTCATAACCCTCAAAGCCACTGCGCCCCATCCTAAACTTAACGTTGTCATCAATGAGGATGTGTTCCGATTACGTGAGTAAATATTATTTTCGTGTTCAACTTAGTGGTGAGAATGAGTATTTTGGTGTAAAAGCTACATGGGATCAAATTCCAGCAGAACCATTCTGTAATGCAGCTGTTTTGAAGATCTGTTTATCCACTACATTTAGCAGGATCGGTGCCACATGCTATTCTAAGGCCTCCCTTGATATTTTCCATGGTATATTTTTTCTGTTAGCTCCTTAAGTATTTTAGGAGGGTCGGTTGTTATTATCATTATTATTCATTTTGAAAGTTCAATAATAATAACTTTAGTTAACTATGAAAGAACACGATTTTTGAACAAAATATATTTCAATTGAGTTGAAGACTTTTCAAAGCGCCGCATTTGTAAAAGAATTCCCGGAATAGTCTTCAGTTCTCTCAGCAATTAAAGGATTTCTCCTTGTATTGGATTTTTTCTTTGTTTAAAGTATGCTCTCAACATTTCAGCTTCAAATTTCGCAAACATAGTTGGAAACTTTTCTGCATTTGAGTTTGGAAAATTCATGATGGATCGAGCTGCAGAAACACCTGATGAGCTATTGTCGACACCTGTGTTCAAGAAACTCATTAATGTAGGAACATCAGGTTAGTGGCTCAAGACACAATGGCTCAGATTATTCAAAAGTATGTCCACTGTATTATATGTACCTATACGTACCATAATTATGCTCGTGCAATCCCCTAAACCATACTAGGTATACTCATCTTATATTATAATATGATTCGTTTGTGTGTGTGTGTGTGTGTGTGTATGTCCATTTTTTCATTATTTTTATCCTTCGCAAATCAGGACAATAAAAAAGGGTCTTAATTGAAAAAAGATGATATTTTACCATATATTATTACTTACTTTAACTCATAGAGTTAAAGATATGTTTAATTCGTGTTGCGACTAGAAAGTTACCTTTCATGTTAGCTTTGTGTCGCAAAGTAAAGATGATAACATAATTCACAAGCACGGCCATGCCTCGGTGACCTCAAGGCGCCGCAATGCAGCTAGTAATGCTATACAAAGCTTACGATTAAATTTTGACTTTGACTCTCCAAGCAAAAGATCCTAGGTTCGAATCCTGGAGACAACAAAAAAAGAGTATTGATTACAGAATTTTGCAGAGGACACCTTCCGAACCCAGCACCTAAATGGGAAATATCGTGTCAACTCTCGTCCATCAAAAAGAAGCCATCCTACGAAATTGGAAAGCTACAACACAGAAAACTAGTCTGTGAAACACTTCTAGTAACTAACTGCAACTTGATCTCTAGAATTTCAGGACACGGATGGTATTCCGATTTACAACATTTCCTATGACGTTATCATCTCTGAGAACCACTTCATGCAGGAGGTCTACGGGGCAAGTCTGGCTGAAAAGTTTGACTGTCCCCTCATAACATATCAACCAATACTGACCCCTCCCCACGTGGCTCATTTTATTGGAAACTACTTCCATCCTGCCTTCATGGCAGATTACAAGTTGGGCTACACGGGGCACATGGATTTTTGGCAAAGGTAAAGTGTGACCTTGTTGTTGGTGTATTATTTACTAATCCGAAGGAATTGGTTTCCTGATGCTATGATTCGTCCGTTATGTGAAAAGCTGGTTAGGTCAAATTTTCGACGAATACAATACTTTCCTTACTATAGGATAAGGAAAGTAAAAATTAGGAGTGTTCAACTTCCGCTATTATTTATTAAACTTTTACCAAAATAATATAAAAAACAAGGAAAGTTGTGTGATGTTTACGGCAGTTTATTTTTCTTCGAAGAAGTATTTACTTTCTATTGTACAAGAAGATCCTTTCCGAATTACAGATTTGAAAACAGCCTGCTATCTCTGTACGAGATTTTGTATCAGAACTTCATCTACATTCCTCGCATTGACGCCATCATGCGTAGACATTTCGGAAAGGTCGGGGCTCAGGATTGGCCCTACATTAAGGACATTTTCCGAGCAAGGAACAGTCTGACCTTGGTGGACACACATCACATAGTGACGGACCCGAAGCCCAATAATCCTAACGTGATAGAAATGGGTGGCATCCACATCACGCATTCGAAACCTTTACCCCAGGTAAAAAATATCTAGCATTTTTTTTTTGCCATAGAGGATCTTAGAGAAAAAAGACAGTATTATATTGAGGTATTATAAACAGTTTTAATCGCCATGCGCGGCCGGTGCTAAAAAAGAGTTTTCTATGATATCCGAGTCCATAATATCCAGATTTTACTGTAGGTACAATGTACTCGTATTTTGAAAACAGTTCAACAAGATCCAAATAGGTAATAAACAATATTAAACTATTCTATATTCTTTTCATTTTGTATGCATATTGCATATTCCTGTTTAATTATACATTGAGCTTGACCCGTAAATATACGATTAAAATTAAAATTACTTGTTTAAATGCTCATGAACCATTTTCAGGAAATTGAAGACTTCCTGAAAGGAGCGAAACATGGCGTTATTTATTTTGCAATGGGAACTTTTGTCGACGGTAAAAATTTAACACCTAAAAAGAAGGCTGTCCTCTTACGTATCTTCTCTGGATTGTTGCAAAGGATCATCTGGAAAATTGATCCCAAAAACTTCAAATCAAATGAAAAACTGCCTACGAATGTGAAAATTGGAAAATGGTTTCCGCAGAATGATATTTTAGGTAAGTATGCTCAAATTGCTCGGTAAATTTGCTTGCAATGGACCCTAAGATTGCAATGATCAAAATGTACATCAGTTTTTGCTCTATACCTTCTAATATATCCATTTTTAGCGAAAACTGGTTTTACTTTCTTTATTCTATAATAAGGAAAGTATTGTATTCGTCGAAAATTTGACCTAACCAGTTTTTTACATTTCTGGACGAATCATAGCCTCAGGATACCAAAAACGTTGTTTTCGGCTATTGGTCCGTGCGTCTGTTCGTCCAACTGTCTGAGGACTAGATACCTCGAGAACGCTTTTACTCTAGCTCTTACTAGAAAATAGAAATTTGGTATGAAAGTAGAACTTTTGGTTGAAATCGGCAGGGCTCTGCGGCCGCAGAGCCGCAAAAAGTGGCCGCACGGGCCGTTCCTCTGGATTGGTTAGATATACGAAAAGTGAGAGAACAACATTTTATTAGAATGAAAAATAATAGGGGTTTACTAAGATCATTTTTTTGATACCTTGAACTTTTTGGAACCCGGCCCCAATTTACCGGTATTTTGGGGGGACCCGCTCGGACTAACTTTTTATTATTCACCCTAGATTTATTTTGTGACATATCAAATCCAATGATTTTGAGGATTGTTATTTTCTCGGCGTCTTTTCATGAAGTGTATTTTTTTGGGGTATACTCAGAACTCGAACCACTGACCTAAGCATTACAACTCCACCGCCCCATCGAGCTACTGAGGTTGGTTTCTATATGGTGCTTACCTATACATATCATACTTGGTACAATACATAAAAGTTTGAACTTCATACATACACGCGCTTATTCGATAAACAATGTGTCAGGGGATTAGTCTTAAGGAAACTGATGACAAACACTACTTTCAGTTTGCTAAGAGTATGGGGAGATTGATAATGATGTTTATTGGATTTTGGATGTGGGTCACTTCTGATTAGCAGTGGCGCATTAAAGGAGCTTACATTTGAAAAGTTTGTCAACTTCCTTCTAATCTTCAGTAGCTTGATTGATAAGTCGGCGTCTCGTAGCCTGGGTCGGTGGTTTGAGTCTCGTATACGGCAAATTTTAGTAAGGCTGTTTTATGAATTATATAATTGTGATGATTGTGATTAACAAAATAATAATAACTAGATCTTGACTTAGTTTGTGTCTTTCCGTATGATTTAGATCAACACACGGTTTGAATTTTTTTGATATTTTAAAGGTAATGATTTTTTTGATATTTGGCTTGTGCTCAACACTCTACTAGCCCCATGAAATAATTTAACCTTCATGAATTTGATAATTACATAGTATAATTATTTAGTTATTTATCCTTCATCTACATTTTTATTTAGTTATTTCATACATTTAAAAAATCATCATTGTAGCAATTCGTGGATCTTACAAAATTATCCACCACCACCTGTATAAAAATCATTAAAAAAAGATATATAAAATTGTATTTAAGTCTTATATTCACAAAAAAATAGTTCAAAGTATTGATAAAAAGTAATATCACAACATAAGTTTAAGTGAAACGATGAAGGATAAAGGTAAATTAGAATCAAAAGAACGCGCTTCAAACCTTCTAATTTATATTTTGAAAAAAAAAAAAAAAAAAACAGATTGAAATATAAATTGGAAAAATACCAAGTGAATTTTGAAAGGCGCTTATGTTTTTTGTTTGTTGAAAAATGCTTAAAATCAATCTACCAGATTATTTTAAAGAAAATCTCAAATACGTACCCGTTTTTGAAGTATGAATCGAAACTTTATCAAAGGTTCTCTATTATTTTAAACATGAACTTTTTAGAACGGAATAGTCTCTGGAAATAAATAATCAGAACACCCTTAAAGTTCTTTTATGGTAATTAAAGTTGTAATTAGTCTTCTAAGATTCCTCTTCCATATCGCATTATTTATGTCTAATCTACAAAGCTTTTAAAAATATCTTATGAACTTTCGCTGAGTTAATGATACAAGTGAGAGATAATAATTATGAAAGTATTGCTACATAAAATAATTAGATACTTTCTCTCTTATAGTACAGTAAAATTAGCTTTCAAACTTTATGATATTAAACGAGGGAATCTTTCAAAATTTACCTCAATTTACCTTATTCATGCTGACCGATTCGGTCCAAAGAATCCCATTATTCTAGTAGCAAGCCTGGGTTTCGAACCCAAGACCGCTGGATTACCAGACAGAAGTCTTGACCACTGAGCGACTGGGACCGACTCAAAAGTTTTAGCTGTGTGTTGGTTTGATGAAAAATGTATGCAAGAAAATTGATAAGTTATCTGGTAGATACACAATACATGCACTATGTTCACCACTGATACTATCTCTTTTTTTCTCCCATCCCTTTCCTCCCTATCAAAACACTGTGTTTAGAGCGTGGCTTGACAATTTCACTGTCTACTTTGGCATTACTCCTTCGCCGATGCCGCGCCCGCGCCGTTTGTAGATATTTTCTGTATCCGATTTTAGTACAGCTATTAATTCAACCATCTATGGACTTAAACCCAATTATTTTGATACTTTATCCACATAATTAGGAATGACATCATGGCACCAAAACAACTGCTAGTAGGTATAAAAGATTCAATAGTACAGTAATGTACCTAATAAGGTACATTACTATGTGAATATGATTTTATCTACATCAAGAGGGAATGATTTTTCAAATTTTAGTTTAGTGATACCTACTACCTAGTTCAGGACTTTAAGGTTGAAATTAAAAGACAAAATTGAGACACATGTGCACAATCTAGACTTTTTTACTTTCCTTATCCTACTATAATAAGGAAAGTATTGTATTCGTCGAAAATTTGACCTACCCAGTTTTTCACATTTCTGGACGAATCATAGCCTCAGGATACCAAAAAAGTTGTTTTCAGCCATTGGTCCGTGCGTCTGTCTGTCTGTCTGTCTGTCTGTCTGTCTGTCTGTCTGTCTGTCTGTCTGTCTGTGAACAGGATATCTCAAGAACGGTAAGAGCTAGAGACTTGAAATTTGGTATGCGAATTAATTTTATACACCAGACGAACCACGAAACTTTTGGTTGAAATCGGCCGCAAAATGCGGCCGCAGGGCCGCAAATATTAGCCGCAAGCGCCGCTTCTATGAATTGGTTAAAGATACAAAAAAAGTTAGAGAACAACATTTTCTTAGATTAAAAAAATAATAGGGGTCTCTTCTTATCATTTTTTTGATATCTTAAACTTTTTGGACCTCGGCCCCAATTTACCGGTATTTTGGGGGGGACCCGCTTTGACTAACTTTTTTATTATTCATCCTAGATGGGGATTGTGACATATCAAATCCAATGATTTTGAGATGCTGATTACGAATTTGGCTTTGATTTTCAGCTAACTGTTACCTTTGAGTCACCAGTGGCTTTTGGTCCTGTTCCCATTCCTAATATGATAAGGAAAGTCGTGTGATGTTTACACCAGATTTTTGCTTTTCTTTTTATTACAAAAACGTCTTTTAATTCCGCCCTTAGAATTTTCACTTGTATTATATAGCAGGTAAAACTTAGATTAGGATAGCGTACCTAATCTAATTTTCCTGATCAGTAGACAATATTGGTAAATTACTACAATTCATTTATGCGCGCCGTGAAACTTGTAAAGTATGCAATGCGCAATGTTTTGTATAAATAATCTGCTCAGGTATTATTTTTTTTTAAATTTTATTTGAACTTACGGGAACTACCCATTTATACAAGTTTATATAATAAGAATGATGTAAAGACACTATAAACGAGCTCTTTTCCGTACGCCGCGCCGCGGGCCGTTTGGTGTCGGTACTCCATCTGTCACAAGTCATAACTCTATAACGGTTTAAGTTATCGAGCTGAAACTTTTATATGTTGTCCAGCCTATCCAAACGACGACGATGGCGGCGCGAAAAAGTTTGAGCTCGATTAGTGTGTTTCTAAACACGTCTTTAACGTTTATATATCGCCTAAAGTTTTGCGTCAAAGCACCTGGGTATTTTAGCCAAATGGGTTCTTTTGTTATAGCTCGACAAACAATAAAAAAATGAAATTTCTCGTAAACAATAAGACTTATCGAATAAATTAATTGAATAGAATTGTCTTTTTGGATAATTTTACACCCATTTTACATATTTCGAACATGAATTTCCGACATAACTATATGATATTTTCACAAGGTAGCGAGGTAGAGCTGCGCGCATCACTCTGGTATCCGACTATCAATCTCTCCGCCCATCAATATCTTTGTTTTTCTTAATATATTTTGAGTGGTTTTATTTTTTTTACAGTCTAACCTATTTTTGGAAATTTTTATTATAATAATAAAAAAACCTGCTCAAGTTTTGGCTAATAGGTGTGATGTACACACTAGTTTATTAGTAGGATCTACAAACGAATCTGAATATTATAAGAAAATTCAGGGGACAAGAATTTTTCTCTCCTCTATTATTCAGGTTTCACTTATAAATAATTTATTTTCCCATATACGTAGGTTAAAATTTTGGCCTGTAATTCTTTTCCTCATAATAGGTATACAGTATACAAATACATAGATGTATCCAGGTTTCTCTCCTTTCCAGTTTTCTCATGTCCAGGTTTCTCTTATATCCAGTTCTCTTACAACCATCAGATTCTACTGAATTATTATCATAATTTTTTATAAATCACTTTCAGCTCACCCCAAGTGCGTCCTGTTCATTACGCACGGTGGTATCCACAGTGTGTTGGAGTCCATCTATCATGGGGTGCCTATGGTGGGGATCCCGATATTCGCTGACCAGGTGCAGAATGTTGAGGCAGTGAGGGAGAGAGGCATGGGGGAGTGGGTCAGGTTCAACTTTGAGCATGATGAGCTGAAGGGCAAGGTGTACAAAGTTTTAGGAGATGATAGGTAATCAATTTACCTCATAGTAAATAATGTAATTTCGTGTTCTCATTTTTATCATCGTCAAACACTTTTTATCTTCTCTACTAACAGTAAATTTAGTTCAATGATATAAAAATTAACATAAATACCAAAATAACAGAAGATGAGCCTAGTACTCAGTCTTTACATAAAAATATTAATTAGATTTGTAAATCTGCGGCAGTGCCTTAGGTATGCCTTGCAATTTACTCAACAACGGAATATGAGTTCCTATTATTTCATGACATTCAATCAATTATTGACATGTTTTCTTTGTTTCTTTATCCTTTGTCGTAATCTTATTTCAAGAATTGACATTTAGGGCGGAATTAATAGACGTTTTTGTAATACCTCTGTGGCGCTAAGTCACAGATTGCATACTGTGTAAGATAGGGAAAACCGACACTTACCAACGACTTAAGTTATTGATGTTGTCTATTAATTCAGCCCTTAGAGTTGTGATCAAATTCCATTTCCAGTTACAAACAAACCACCAGCCGGTTTTCGCTGATTTACCGCGACGAACTACCAGACATTGTGGCACGGAGCCTGTTCTACATTGAACATATCGTGCGGCACGATGGCGCGCACCACCTCCGTGCCGGCACGGTCCAGCTGAGCTGGTTCCAGTACTTCAACCTGGACGTGCTGGGCTTGTTGGCACTCTGCTCGAGTCTGGCTGTCTGGTTCCTGGTTGCTCTGGTGGGATGCCTTGCTACCAAGCTGAGGCGTGGAGGAACGCAGAGTGTTGACCTGAAGAAAGCAAATTGAAGTCAAACCAGTTGCATAGACACTTTTTTTCCATTGGTGCACTAGAAGAAAACTGACTATTTTGCCCCAATTAAGGTGAAACTCAGGCACTTATTCGGCTCAGGCCAATTTCATCCTATACGAAAAAGAAAGTAGCTCAATGAATTAGGCGCGGCTTATCGTGTACGTATAAAATTCTCGAGTTTGAGCAATTCTGAAATCACCATGGTGATTAAAACAAACTAACAATAACTAACTTGACTTATACCAAACCAGCTGGTGAGGTCCCTAGATCATAACAGTAAGTTTAGTAGTTCTAGGTATTAATTTAATTGCAAATGAGATCGAATACTAAAGCAGAGCACTCTTAAACAGCTTTATAACCGCGATAGGCCTCAGTATGTTGATCAATAAGGCGGCGGACTTGTAATCGGAGGTCGGTGGTTCAAGTCCCATGTTAAGTCAAGTGACTCATAGTTATGACATCACGAAAGTGATTAACACAAGTATCATAACTTTAAATAGAACCGCGACTAAAAAACAAAGAGCATTAGTGTGTTTTCTCTTCTTATAAAATAAAATCAAACAGAGATAAAATTACTTCCGGTAAGCATTGAGTTCAGTGCCAAGTATTTTTTCTTATTTGAATATTCCAAAGAGCACTCAGGGTCACCCTGTATATTTACATGTTTCTTTATGAAACATTACAGTATCATTAAAAATATCTGTCAAAGATGTTGTCAAACTTTCTTGTAATTATAAATTAAAATTAATACCCTGAGATATTATTATAATTATTTTTTTAGAATATCGCATAACACCTACTTGTTGATGCCTAAGTAGAAACCTATAAAAAAAAAGAGTACATTAAAAAGGAATAAAACAACAACGCGTTCCAAATTAATATGAACTCTCTCTGTTTTCTTTAAAATTTAATTTTTCTAAGTAGCGCCAAAATTTAGGAGCTAAAGAAGCTGGCACTCACCCAAGTGGGTGTGTCTGTGGTGATGCGTCTTGCTGCTGCAGGAGAGAGTTCCTGTTGAAAACGTGCCATTGATTTATTTAACAACAAGAAGGCTGACCCTTTTATCCCTCATGTGTGCGTTTGGTTCAGTAATCACACATAACCACTGTCGATAGCAAGTTAAATTTAGCGAGTTAATGTTTGTATGGGTATGCACTCAAATTCGAAGTCTCGTGTTGCTGACTTTTCCTTGCCCAACCCAGGCTGGGAGTGGTTGATGTAGCTAGCTGGTTTTGGATTGTCCAACGAATGGTGGGTATATTGACTTAGTGAAACTATGTCTAATCCTATTAGAGTTCTTTCTGGTATTGCCATATGAAGCCATGTATTTTTCTGGGTTATGTTTTACGAAATCATAGAGCCCCATTTTCTAGAGCTTTCAGCTTACTTTATTGAGCCCTCAACAGCACTGCTGTGTTACCTGGTCTCCCTTCTATGAAACTCTCACACTAATACCCTTGAGTGAATTCAGAAAAAAATTCTGTTTGACTTTCAGCATTGTTTTCATCAATCATTTTATTTTAGTCTGTCCGGCTCGAGAGAGAAATTTTTGAGCTCTTTTCTATAAAGACTAGCAGGCTGCATCCGCTCAGCTGTTGGTCGGTCATATTAAACAGATAGTTAAATTTTTAATAAGAATTTCATTTACGTGTACCATTAAATGTAGCAGAAAACATATCAATAATAAAAATAGTTATTTAATTTAATAAAAAATAAAAGTGTTTCAAAGCTCTTGAAGTATTTCTGGGAAGCAAATCATGAATGAGAGGAATATAAAGCTCAAGCAAAAATATATATGTAAAATGACGATAAAAGAAGAAAATATAACATCACGATTTTTATATGACTTTCTATAGAAATGTACACAATTGGTACATAAAATATATGAAGGCGAAGGTTTGTGTTCTCTTTCTCTCTTTCATTCTCCCCCAATTTAATACCCTAAATGCTTGTACATCTCTGGAAATCCTGGTATTGTATGCAAAATATGAGGGCGAGGAGGCTACTTGAGCTCAAGTGGTTTATAATGAGGTATAACCTGAAGGATTTAAAGTTCTGACGTTCACGTTTTCTGATATCAATGATTTGAGAATATACAGGGCTTCACTTATTCAAGTTTACCTATTTTAGATACATATTTATGTTTACCATGTTTTCCTACCAATTTTAGAATGATTTCTTTATAAATTTATAATCATTAATTTAGGTTTTTAGAAAGAAAAAAAAATAAAGTAAAACACAAGTTTCCAAGTCGATGTCCACGAGAAATAAAACAATACTTCCGATTTCTAATATTAGAATTTTTCGGAAGTAAAATATTAGATAGTATTGTACAATGTACATGTACATTAGATAAGTGTAGGAATTATTATGTAACTAAATAGCTAGTATTCTGTCTTTCGGTTACCTACGGGAAAGGAAACTAGATTTCTGAGGACGAAACATGGCCAATATCGGCCCAAATAGCAAGAGTATTTAATTCTTTCGGCTCTTTTTAAAACCCAGATTTCTCAGACGACATTATTATAAGTCACGTGGACATTTTGCTGGATCACAATTGCGCATTATGTCCCTTTAGCCCAGTGGTAAACTCTGTAAATCCTGAGGTACCAGAGGTCGCGGGTTCGAATCTCAGTCGGAACATTACAAGTTATCCTTCCATTTGGGATTTTTACCACATAATACTATGTCTTGGGCTTACTGCTGGAATAATGGGACTTTATAGTCCTAATCGGACAGTATAAATAAGGCGATATTATTATTATTATGACTGCGCAGAATTTGCTCAAGATCGGCCTAAGCATGTGAAAACAAAATTATTTTAGAGTTAGATAATATAATAATTAGGTATATTTAAATAAATGAGCCGATGCTCTTTACAAGATGATTAAGGTCAATAAAGATAATGGTCAATTCAAAAAAATAAAATTTATTTTATTTAATGTAAATGTTTCATCTGATATTTGCAGCTACCCTGTAGCCAATCCTTCAAGTACGGTTCCAAGTATATCATTAGAGCTTTGGACAGCTCAAGTATCTTATTTTGTGGGATTTCCTTGACTGAAGAGTAGCATGCTGATAATGATTTGCAAACCAATAAATGTAAAGTGACAATGTAGTCATCTCCTCTTGAAAATAGTTGATCGGTAAAGTGGTTTGTAGTTGGTAACGGGTCATGGTGTTCAAGTGTGGTCGTGGGTCGAATGATGGGAGGCTGAGATCCCTGTGAGTGCCCAATTAGAACTCTCACTGCTCGTTATTTTTGAACACATTTCTTCTTTTAGGAGTTGAGTGGGAGAGAAGGACTGAAGGTAGATATCATAAGTTTATAAACGACTAGCGGGCTGCACCAAGTCATCAAACATACCACACACCTCACACCACACTCATCTCTCACACAAACACACGCACACACACACATATACATACACACACACAAACACACACACCACACACACACCCACACATCACACCACACCACACCACACACATGCACGGGCCAATTGACAAAACCAATTTTTTGGAATCAGGAGAGTCTAATTAGTCCAGAAATTTTATCAGCTCAATTTAGAGAAAAGCGATCGAAAACCATACTTTATATTATACCTTACTAGCCGTTTGCCCGTGCTTTGCAACGGGACTAAATTTCAAATTTACTAAGGCATGGCCGTACTGCTGGACAGCAATGCCTTTTTGAACTTTTTATAATTTTTCTGGACTAAGCGATAATGGTTTTGGGGGGGTCAATTCTGAGACATTTTTCGCTATCTCTTACCGTTTTGGCTAAACAACTCCGGACAAACAAACAAACATAGGTAGGTAGGTAGGTAGGTAGGTAGGTAGGTAGGTAGTCCTTTTTTCTGTTTTATATATAGAGATAGGTAATAGAAAGTAAAAAAGAAATAAATAGGCTCTCAGCAAAATCGAAACTCAAATTCTCTGTGGTCGCAAGAACATCAGCTGATGTTATTTGTCAAATTGGATGTTGCTTTATTATCTTCAGTAAACTAGAAAAAAATTCTTTGACCATTCCTTACCCTCCCTATCTTCCACTACGTTTGTGAGTTACTTCATCTTTACTAACTCAACATGTTTCTTGTTCCCCGTTAAAAGCTGACACAGCCAAGAGGTTTGAAGGTCAAAATTTGATGAGGGTCGAAAATATTTTGTCAGCTTTCACAGATGGGAGGTTAGTCGAATGTTAGGGGGAGTAAGTGTCAAATATGTTTCTAATGAATGTTATTATATAACAACTATATAAAATTTATTTTTATGTGTTCTCTTGAAAAGATAAAGTTTTGATTTTCATACCAGAGTGCTTCAAAAAAATCAGAAGAGTACACTTTCTTTCTTTAGTACCTACTTTCTTTGCACACGTTAAAGTATTGGTAAAAATAGGAAGGTGTTTCTTAAGAATTTGGTCAAGACACAAGTTGGGTCTAGGTAGTGTGGGGATCTGTTGGTTCGAATACTAAAAAAATGGCACCTCAACAACTGCTGAAATAAAGGGACTCCTATTAATAGGTTAAAAAAAAAGTTATCATATTTGTGTTAATCACTTTCGTGATGACACATATACTCAAATCAGCTTTTACTAAATCTACGCTGAAACCGGGACTTGAACCACCGACCTCCAGGGTACAAGTCCGCCGCCTTATCGATCATGCTACTGAGGTCGGCAACCTATTAATAGGTACTAATACTAATAGTGCAGCATGAGTTCAGTGTGATGTATATTATTACTAGACACCTTGCGGCTAGATAAGCGTCGCGCGTTGATTTTATCGAGGCATGGCTAATCATATTATCATTTTCAGTGATAGTTCAATCCTTCATAAGTGCACATGCTCATCTCTTATTCCCAAGGTTACATCCACCCAAACTATCCTCATAGCTCAACAAATGTGACTTTCTTTTTGTGTTTACCTTCTCAACTAAAGTTTGCGTGGGTAGGTAGATAGTTTCCATGAATACAAGTTTTGATTATAGAAAGGGGCATCTGTTTGCAAAATATTACTTCTGAGAATATCTAATATTAGATTTCGGAAGTATTTTGTTTTTTTTTTCCTCTGATTTTAAATAGAAACAAATTTCTGGACATGTGGTTACCGTAACCTCCTGAGAAACATTGGTTTTTTGTCTAACGTATGTCAGTCTATTATTTGCATTCCGTAATTTTAATATCCTTTAATATTTTCAAGGATAGTACTTTTGCCAAAGCAGCAAATCACACAAAGGCAGCTACTCATTTTTCCTCACGAGGTATGAGTGGATCCCGGACATCCAAGAACAGAGCAGAATAAATCCTTCCTTTCTAGGGATCGAAAGCAGGCCACCATTTGCATCTGAATACCTATATCAATCAATACTTAAGAAAATATTTGTAACAAAATATAGTCCATCACAGTGATTTATTGAGCCATCGACGGCAAGATTTCAATGGGAAAAGGCTCAACTTTAAAAAATATTGACATTAAGGGGCATATCATGAAACAGGATTAGGTTTAATCTATTTCTATTTTTGTGTACAAGGATGTACAATTTAAAAAAAAAAATATTTATTGGATACAATTAATAATTTCATGCGCGCCCTTAAGTTTATTACATACAGGTAGGTATGCAATGCGCAGTGTATTGGGTAAATAGAGGAGGCGCTCGATTCACAAATTACAGCCTTCTCTGTCGTGAAGGAATTGCTCCCTTTTCCTTCAGTACGCATAAAAAAGAAAACAAAATACTCAAATACTCGTTTTTCTTAGTTGCGGTTACATTGATATTATAAAGGGTGTACCAGAAATTGGTTTTTGGTATCAACTTTTGATTTGCAAATTAGAACCCTTCTTTACTGTTCAATATTTTTACTCCTCTTAATACAGGGTGCGGCAGATTAACCTGACGAGTTTAAAAATGATACTAAACAAGCAATTTTTAAGATAGAACAATAATTTTTGTGTTATTTGAAAGAGAAGACATGCGGATTTATTTTAATACATGATTTTTTGAATATTTGAATTATTTGTGAAAGATAATGTTGGTCAAATGTTTACCTCCATTTCTGATACGCTCGTCAATTCTGGTCGAAAAGTTGTCCATGACTTTCTCAAGCATATTCAGGTGTAGGTATTGCACGAATTTCTTGAACAATTAGTCTCTTCAAGTCATCTACAGTCCTTGGCTTATGCATATAGACTTTACTTTTGAGGTGACCCCAAAGAAAATAGTCACAAGCAGGTGAGTTGGCCGCCCAGTAAAACTTTCTAAATGAGTAATTGCCACAGAATCACCACTTTTAAAAAATGTCTCTACAACAAAAGCACGATGCGCATGTGTCTACGACTCCATTGTAACTAAATCCGCTTTTATTGGAAACAAAATGACACTAACATCAACCATCTACGATAGTTAACATTTTAAACTCGTCAGGTTATTCTGCCGCACCCTGTATTATGCATATCTTTAAATATTTACCCGTTGCGTTCCGATAAGTTTTATACAGGGTGTGCATTCAGTTTCTACATCCTTATTAATAATTTATCAATTGTTTTTGCATTCGATTTCATATAACCATGTTTTTCGAAATAAAGAAATGTGAGTGATTTAAAAGAACTTGGCAATTTAAGGGTCTATTAAAAGCAGTAATGTTACCATGCTATTCAGGATAGAAAGTTATGTAATTTTATATCTCATAGTTAGTAGTCACTGTGGCAGAGCGAGTTAGCGCGCTAGGCATTGCACACAGGGTGACCTGGGTTCGATTCCCAGCGGGGGAGGATTTTTTCTGCTCTGTACTTGGATGTTCGGGGTCCACTCATACCTCGTGAGGAAAAATGAGTAGCTGCTTTAATGTGAAGCAGCGACCAGTGGCAGAATCTTAGGCAAAAAATAATACAAGATATTGTAAATTAAAGTGGTAAAGTCCTATGATTCTGCGCTACCCACTAAAATTGTGACATAATTACACAAAGAAAAAGCATTATTATTATATCTCATAGTTATGGTTTTACCACACATGTTCAATCAATTTGCACATTTCATAAGATCATAATTTTGGTAAACATGATTGTTTGAAATCCAATTTAAAAAAAAACCATTGATACCACGTTATTCAGCATTAAAAAACCATTGATAAGTGACACTTGTACTTTTGGTTGAAACTAAAAATGAGACCATGTTTGTCCTGGTGATTCTCTTTTTTCTTATCAAATCATAACTAGTATTCATAATACCCATCCATTCTCAGCCTTTCACAGTGTATGGTGGAAGAGATTGCCTTTTCTTTTCGTTGTTGTATATTCAATTTAGTTTATTCCGTTAAATATTTTTTTCTTTATATTTAGTATACATATACAATATACATACCTATGTACAATATGTTTCATTCCTTATTCTGATTTTTGTATTTTAATAACATTTTTCCCTACATACTATATGGTGTAGGTATAGATTGGTAAAGTATCACGCAAAAGCCCAAGAGGGGGGTGTACGGTTTCTACTAACTGCTAAATTAAAATTATTCACAATCAAATAATGGTTGAACATTTTTCCCCACTATGCAAATTGAAATACATTTTCCAAACCGTCTGATGTGGAATAAATGTGAAAAAATAAAGGATTTCAGCCATGAACAGAGCAGAGTGGAAAAACAAGTACCTCCACCACTTGTTAACCGTTTGTACTGGGCTCTATGTATATTTACCTCGTTGAAGCTACTTCGCGCTTTTAGTCACATAAATAATCTAGAATAAGTAAAGTATTACTTGAACCACAAGTGAGATGAAGTACCTTGTGTTCTTTGTAACTGGTAATTCATTATTCCAAGCCACAAGACATGTTTGTAGCTTAGAGGTACATAATGAGAAAGAGAGAGAGAGATTGAGTGAAAGAGTGAGAGAGGCAGGTAAGGAATGAAGGAGAAAGTACAAGAAAGGAATGAAAGAGAAAGAAACTACGGGTTGGTTCATCTGCATTTTTGGCCATACCTACAAGCTTTCATAGGACTTAAATGCAAAATTTAATAATCATAATTATGCATGACTTACTAACGTTTTGACCGTGCTTTCACCATATAAATGAAATTGACAATATAGCGTAGCATACGTTCTAACATATTCTCAGCCCTGAATTTTGAACGTTTGACTGTCGCCCAACAACAATAACTTTTCCTACGGGGAAAATGGTGCTACTAAAGTGCGAAAATTTACGTTTTTGTTTCGTGCAAAATTAATTCGCCGGGGGATGTGAAAAGGAACAGAGGGCTAATAAATCCTGATAGCAATGCAAGAGGACGAAAACTTTGTCTAATTGAAATGCAACCCTCCCCTCCGCTACGCAGCTATATGATAGCTTAAGCTTAGCTTTCAATAGATAAGAAGAACCTTATTGATTTTGGATGGGGTCCATAAACTTTCAACTTGTAGACTGAGTTTTTCCCTTCCCAAGCTAACATTGTTCGTTCTATGGTACTGGAAATTACTAAATATTAGGTATTATATTTATTTTTAAATTAATTTATAATATAAATTGTACAAATTCAATTAAGGAGCGCTGCCGTGCTGCTTGCTTCAGTTATGAAATTGGGATTGTTAAATGGATTGTTGAACATTCAAATTCAAAACCTCGTGACGATGGCGATTTAAAACCTGTTCCCGGTCCAACAAGGGCTGGGTGAGGTTAACAAAAAATGCCTCGTAGCTTGTAGGAGGAACGGAAACATTCCCGTTGAGAGTCTTTGTAGTAAGCTTGTTTGAAAGTTCCAATGAAAAGCCCCGTCCAAAAAAATTCCTCCTTGTTTAAGAGACGTAAAGTAATATGTATGGTCAATTAATGAAAAAATTGATACACCATCAGTTGAGATGTATTGAGTAAACAAACATAGGAGGAGAAGTAGCGAGAATAACGAATGATATGTTTATTAAAGTAATAAATTCAATGCAATAAATAATTTACAGGGTGACTCTAAATTATGTGACCAAAATACTAGGACTGATAGAAACTCTCGATTACAATCGAAAATATTCCATACTGATTTCGTCGGAATTCACGAAAAAATTGAAAGCTCCTCCTCCGTTCGGTATGTAAAAAAAAAAAACACTCTAGAAATACAATTGACTCACATTTTTATAATATTAAGGCAAAATATCTTAGAACCATGCAAATATTTTTACTTATAATAAACAGGAAAAAAGCGAATTGATTACCTAAGGGTCGGAAAATCACAAAATGTCCGCCATTTTGGAAATGAAGCATTCCTGACAAATTTCACATAGAATATTTTCGGCTTCAGTAAACGATTTCTGTCAGCTCCTAAATTTTGGTCACGGGTTTCCGTAAAATCTCACATAGGCCTAGGGTTTTTGGAAACTAACTCAAGATGTCAAAACGCGCAAAAACCCTTATTCTATGATATTTTGGGTTCAAGTTTTTGTACAAAAAAATGGCACATTCAGGCTGGGCACAAACCTATTTTAAATTATTAAATGGAATGAATGGTAGGTATATCGTGTAGCATATTGTTTTTGAAGGTCTCTCTTTGAGAGAAATTGATTTCAACAAATTTACAGGGTGGAAATAAAAAGTTAAAAATAGACCCTTGGACTTAAAGAGCAATTTTGGCAATGTACGATTGTAAACCTTAAAAATAGCTCCTCTAAATATATTCACATTTTACAAGTATTTTTATATTGAATCAGGAAAATCTACGGGAACTATTAAAATGGAATAATCTACAAATACACGAATGCACCTTTTACGATAATTTAGCCTCAAAAAGCACGGATTTACTCCAGTACAGACAAGAGTAAATTTTTCACTTGTAAATATGTTAAATAAAATAATAAGTTAAGCTATTTCTTAGTTTAAAAATATCATCTTACCTATTTTTGCGTCAGAACACGCCAAAAAAGTCCATATTCACACGTTCCATCCTGTATCTGTTGAACCGTAAGCTGTAGCTCACTGAAATTTGTTGCAATCTAATTATCTCAACAAAACAATTTACCATTTAAGATTTTAAGCATTCTAATACTGAATACAGTATACAAAAACTGTATACCCCCAAAAATAAAGGTAGGTATATGGCTTTTGATTATTATGTTAATTTGAGTAGTTTCCCAGAAACCCATGCCTGGCTGAGACTTATTGAAGTCCTGTATAGGTATGCACTATGTCGAAATGCACATCCAGGTATGTAGAAGTAAAATAAAATACATTTTGACCAAGGATGGTGATAATATCTTAGGCATTCTCCACCAGATTTCCAAGTCTTTCTAATATTATAGGATTTTAATTAGGAGTACTAGGATTGTACTAGGCTCCGGCATGATATGTAAGATCGAGCTTCTTATTTTGAGCCTCCCCTATTAAAAATAAATCCTTGTTCGACCCCTAGAAGTATAAAATACATAAATTCTCATCTATAGTATCATGGGTTCGGGTGATCCTGTAGATCTTAAATTGAGAGCTTTTGAAAGCGAGTACTAAAAGCTTTCTAACCTATTGAATCAGTGTAAAGATTTCCACAAGATAATATTTGCACAAGTCAAAAGTGTGTTTGCTTTCAACTCCGGGCTGTTCAGTCGCTCTTCCCGCATGTGTAACATCTACATTAATGGTTAATTTATCTAACTCACTTGTATTTACAGGTTCTGGGTAGGTATAGGGTGATAAGAAAAATAAACCAGCAATTATTTCTTTGTGTTCGGCAGGTAGTCTTATTGCTATAATGATATCGCTTGGAGTGGAAATTGTAACAGTTGTTTATTCTTTGCTTCCATTAAGTATGGATGTTTCTATGTTTGAACTGTTCAAGTCAGACAGATTGCCCATTACCTGTATCAACAGTTTGAAAGCTTTCAAACTAATTGAATGATTGAGTTAGGCAGTTAGTCTAGATAAGGTTAATAGCTTTTGTGTATCGTTGACTTTGTGAGACTATTACCGAATAGATTGAGTGCAATTTTGGTGTTAACAATACTTTATACTATCTAAATATCATTTATTTAATTGCATAGTAGGTATTGACTGTAATATACGAATCGTACTTATGATTTTGTGGGTATTTCTATACTTTTTTATTCTTCTTTTATAATAATTATGTATCTTTGAAATTGCAGGTCATTCCAGAAACCAAAATAATGGGTGAACTCCCCTTGATTTTACAAACATAGATGATATTAGAGTTATAGAGTTAGAGTCATTAAAACAAAATTAACGACAAAGAGAGCTGCAAATTTATTAATAAAAACACACTAGATCCTAATACTGACGCTCAGCCTCGTGACCAAGTCTGGGGAGCTGACAAACACAGCGAAACAGCAGCATTTTCTTTAAATGAAGATTAATTTCAGATTTAGATACTTTTATTATGATAAAAGTTTCGAAATAGTATTCAAGTTGTTTAAAATATATTTCTTAATGGGAAAATTGAACTGTCAAGCTGAACTATTACTTCTTTCTTCCAAGAAATAATATAAACTAACACCCTGTACCCAACATTAAAGTATATTTCTTTTCAAAAAGACGATTAGTATATTTTTCGACTATAAGTATAAAGCTGGCTACACACTGTCGGATAAATCTGAATGATAAAACGGTAATATTTCGTATGGAGAATTCTTTTTTTACTTTCTTTATCCTATCATAAGGAAAGTATGGTTTTTAAGTATTTATCCGAAAAGTATTATAACTAAAATTGAAGCCAAAACATCGGAGTTCAGCCAGAACGTCGGAGTTTCAACTAATCATAGCGATCTATATTACACTTCAGGCACGCTCTGGCTTTTAACTTTCTATTACCTATTGGTTACATAAGTTTCGTTTTACAGTCGGTTTTTTGTTAATATAGTCCTTTACAATTCAGCCCTAAGTGTCTAACAAGGCAAATGAATTGTAAAGGACTACAACAGCAAAAAACCGACTGAAAACGAAACTTATGTACCTAATACCTAAGTGTCCTAAGTGTCCAACAAGGCACAAATATCGATTTTGTAATATTTTAGAAAATAATTGTTGGAAATAAATATCGTGAAAAAAATAATTAAATAAATCGATACGCTTCGGAAAAATCCGATAGTATGTAGCCAGCTTAATGTTCATCTCTTCGTGCTTTCTCATTTTTCCAGCTTCATAATATTACTCATTATTTACTATTACTTGGAACCATTTCAGGAAGGAAATGGAGATTATTAAGCGCAGAAAACAACGATTACTTCACTTCTAAAAATGTAAGCTTTTGGGGTAATCTTCAAAACTGATTGAAAAGTCAGATAGCTCTGAATTTTACTAGTATAAATATATCTGTCATAATATCCATGTACATACAAATATTATCTGTGTTATCATTGCACTTCAATAGAATGATAAACAGAAAAGCCAATATAAAAACATGCATAGATATACCAATATTTTTGACACAGATTGAGAAAACAATATATTTCCCAGATAAGTCCAGAGCACTCAAATTACGAGTTTCAGAGTAGTTAGAGCACTCCAATAGTCTCAGGGCAGTTAGAGCACTCCAATAGTCTCAGTGCAGTTAGAGCACTCAAAGAGTCTCAGCGCAGTTAGAGCACTCAAAGAGTCTCAGTGCAGTTAGAGCACTCAGAGTGTTTGAGAGCAGTTAGAGCACCCAGAGAGTTTGGAAGCAGTTAGAGCATTCAGAATATTTGGGAGCAGTGAGAGCATTCATAATGTTTGGGAGCAGTGAAAGTACTCAGATAGTTTGGGAGCAGTTAGAGCATTCAGAATGTTTGGGAGCAGTTAGAGCATTCAGAATGTTTGGGAGCAGTGAGAGTACTCAGACAGTTTGGGAGCAGTTAGAGCATTCAGAATGTTTGGGAGCAGTGAAAGTACTCAGATAGTTTGGGAGCAGTTAGAGCATTCAGAATGTTTGGGAGCAGTGAACGTACTCAGAGAGTTTGGGAGCGGTTAGAGCCCGCAGAGTGTTTGGGCGCAGTTAGAGCTTTCAGATTGTTTTGGAGCAGTAAGAACTCTCAGAGAGTTTGGGAGCAGTGAAAGCATTCAGAATGTTTGGGAGCAGTGAAAGTACTCAGAGGGTTTGGGAGCAGTTAGAGCATTCAGAGAGTTTGGGAGCAGTTAAAGCACTCAGAGATTTTGGGAGCAGTTAGACAACTCAGAGAGAGACACTGATGTAAGGGTATCCAGTAACCAGCAGGCGGTAGAATCCTTCTCCACGATACCAAAGAGAGAAAGATGATTAGAATTTTAGCAAAAAATATACTGTTAATATTATACTTAATGAGCTGGAATGAACACATCAAGCATAGACTAGACATTAGGGTGGGCCGAAACTGGGCAAAAAATTTTTTTTTTAAGCAATTGAGGTAGGCTGAGTGAGGAATAGTTGCCAAATAGGCAAGCACTTAAATTGGTGTAGTTACAGGTCATAGTTCCAACATCTTGAGGTTCCACACTCAATTTTTTTGGTGTTAAAGGAAATTTTCCTGAAAAATGTCAATCTCTCATAATTTTTTATTGAAAAAATGTTATAATTTAATATGCTTATCGTGAGAATTTTTTTAAAGGACATTGAAACATTTTTGTGTGACAAGGGAATGTTTTTGACCCAGGGCGTTCGGCCATTTTGACAATTGAACCCTGTGATTCACGTTATTTCACTGTGAATCCCATTTTCGCATCTCGTTTGGTATCCTTGTGAATTACTGGGTTTCAAGTTGAATGTGAAGAGCAAACTTGCTTGTTGTCTGTCGTACCCATTAATAATCAGTGTAGTGGCTGTAGTGGTCTGGTTGGTATCAGTGTAATATGGTGTAGTGGTGATTAATGTGGGGAGCCTTCGATTTTCGGTGGGTCATAATGCCTAAGAAAATAACCCGCAGTAATTCTGCCGCCTGCCCCATCTTTGGAACGTGTGGGCGAAATTTATTTAAAGGTAATGTTTTGAAGAGTGCTTCATCACCCACTTTTTGTGGGTTAGAGAGGATCTGCGATGGAAAGGGAATGCCAAAGACCCGTCGGTGAAAGACATAAGTCAAACTGTGTCTGAAGACATGGAGAAAATATAGAAGGCAGCTTCCATCCCAGTAGTGAGCCACAAAGAAATTATTCGGTTGATTAGAGCCTACAATGACAAATACAAAGACATGGAGAGAGCTCCTGCATCGAAAATGGGTTATGAAAGGAAAAGGGAATTGTTCTTGGAGCATGCTAGAACTACTCTGTTTGACATTGCAGTTTGTAAGTGCTTTAACTACCACGAAAGAACTTCTTTACGTCAAACAAAAACATTAAAAACCATCCCCGTGTTGTAGTGTTGCAATGATTATATTTTTTTAACAGGTTTTGTGCATATTCTGGTAGGCAGCAATTATTAAAAAATATTTAACTTTTCATTTGTTAATTTCTGTGGACTATTTATTTGACGCAATCACATGATCACTTATTATTGGTTTATTGAAAGCAAAAAATGAACTAAAACTAAAATAAATTTGATCAAATAGAGATTTTTCAAGGATTTCGAGGGTAAAATTTTCAAATAGAGTGTGGAACCTCAAGATGATGAAATTTTGATCTGAAACTTCACAGCTATTATTTTCAGCTCGTTTGACAACCACTTTTGACTCAGCTGTGTCCAATTTTTGAGATTTTTTTTTTTCGGCCCACCCTACTAGACATCCGTTATAATGTACCTAACTTTCTATATTAATATTTTAATATGGAAAAAACTGAGTAATTGGACACCACCGTATCTTGCTTTATAATAATAAGATATATAATAATATACCTCTCAAGCAACCATACGAGTATACTCGCGATAAACAGAAGAAATAACAGAAACATAAAACTTGCAACGCCCATACTATCACTTCTGTCAGATGTTCAAATTTAATATAATATGGAGTGTGTGCCACGTTCTCGCCCCCACTTCATCACATAAAAACCAGAATGGTATTAAAAAGAACTAAATTAATAAAATGCTAAACCGATTATGCCATTATTATAAGGCAGCTAGAGCAGCTTTATGAAAACGCGTCGGGGAAAAGCTCAAAACAAAAACATTCGTGAGATGCATACTAAAACCATTTTGTCCAGTGCTGGTGTTGGAATTTTTTCATATTACTTCCGAGAAAATTCTAATATTAAAAATCGGAAGTATTGTGTTCGTTTTAGTAAAAAATAATATTTTTTTGCTCTTTCTTTTTTCAAATATGCTCCTAAAGCCAAAACTATTTAACGGCACCTGATCATCTTAGATTCAAGAAGATGAGTTTGAAGATGGTTTGTCTTTCTGTTTGTCTGTTTGTTTGTGTTGTGACTAATATTTAACTGATGCTTCATGCTAGAATTATGATGAATTTTTTTAGTTATGTTCATTTGAATCCGAAAATTTGCTTTACAGTTTTTTGAGCCGCTTTGGCGTTTCTCAGCTCTTTTTGTGTGTGTTTTTTTATTAGCTCATATAAACAACTCTACAATTCGTGAATCCTAGAGAAGTCTACAGTTAATAGAACTCTAGTTTCTACTTGCAATATTTGGAAGAGCCGAATTCTAATCTTAATGTTCCTCTTTAGATAAATAATATAAGGAAATATAATCGATCAAATTAAACATTATATTAATATGAGACTAGGAGGATTCTCTGTCATCATCTGGACTAATTCATAGCCACAAGATTAAAAGATTGACTGGTCTATATAATGCAATTTAAAATATGTAATTATAAATTGTTACATATTAAATGTCAGAATTTTTAAAATATAGTCGACATTAAAACCCAAAAAAGAGAAAAGAATTTAAATCACCATAATCCACTCAATTTTAAAACATTTTCATTAAAAGAGATGGGTTTTTATCTACCAAAAGTCACTTAAAATATCTTGTGATTCCTGTTATCTACTTTACTTACCAATCAATAGTCGTGAGCACAATCTACGCCTGGGCTGGGATGCTTTTTCTATACATAGGCGTTCAGTCAAATTAGCAACAACTACGCCACTGGTGTCAAAAAAGAAAATATATATCCAGACGAGGGAAGAGGTGTTTTCAACTTCTTTTTTTCTTCTCTCCTTTTCCAGACCTTTTGTGAGACAACAGCTTGTCTTAGAATAGGATTAATACTAGTAAGTGTGTTTGGAGTTGAATTTTAGAGGTGATGAGGAAGGATGAAGAGGGGAGAAGAGAACGAGGAAAATAATGAAAAAGAGATAGAAGGAGGAAAGAAGAGATAGAAGAGGGAAGAAGAGATAGAACGAGGGAAGAAGAGATAGTAGGAGGGAAGAGGAGGAGGTAATAATAGGAAAACAATAGGTACCCAACAGCCTTTTTGTTCTCCTGGTATGGAAAAGTATTTTTTCTATTATTTCCTTCCGTAAGAAGTTTCAGAATTTTTTGTAATAATTGCGAGTATGTACAAATTAAATTGTATAGAATATTCTTTGATCTTTTTCTCATCTTTCAAATTAGTTATTAAAAGATTAGCGTTCTTTAACACTCAGGCTTTGTAATCTTCAGCCAGCGTGGTACATTGGGTTAGAAAAATGTAAAAATTAGGTGGTCAAAGCAATTAAGAAATGCTGTTATTAATAAAACATTCCAGTAGGTATAGCGAATCTTTCTTTTTCCTACAGAAGTAATTTCATGACTGAGGAGAATCAATGATTCATATTGTTATTTTGTCCAATTGTTTGATAGGTGTGTAAAATCTGTAAATTCCTTCAAATAAAGCTATTTTTCTGTAACTTATTACCCTGAGTAAATGAAGTTAATAACAAGACGAGAAAGCAGGGATGATTTAGTAAGATGAACTGAATGAAAAAATAATCAGTAAAAATAACTGAAAAAAAAAATCGGAAGAGAATGCCGTTTGCATTAGAACCGCCCTTGCTCAAGTTTTGTTTTCTTATTTTCAATATACTCTATGTCATTTGCAAATAAAACTTGATCCAACATGTTTAATAAAGAACTTTTGATGGGGTCCGAAAAATATTTATTTCGTAGTATTGTTCACTCTTTGTAATATCTCTTCAAATTTAACATACACAAGTTTACACTTTTACTTTCCTTATCCTATGGAAAGAAAAGTAATGGATTTTGTAAAGGAGTAATGCTTTTTCAAAAACGATAGTAGTGTAGCGCCGTAATAAAAGACCACATCCAAAATTACCTTCAGAAAAAAAGTTAGTTTTATCATATTCAATATGTGATACCCTTAACGGTTTTTTTTTTTTTTTTTTTTTTTTTTTTAATCACAAAGCTGAATATTAAGCTACCTATGTATTATAGCATGATAGTATACTCAAGAGTCTCAAGACAGATACAAGAAAGACTTTTTCTTAGAAAGCCCCCTCTTGACGACATGATTGCCATTTATCATGAGCTTGTGCAATATAGGAATAAAACTTTTTAACTACCTTTATGAAATTTCAGTAAGCTCGAGTAAAGGCGTCGTGGAAAAACATTATAAAAGTTGTTAAGTTGTAAAACAAAGCGGAGTAACTTACTTTACTTGTTAAAGATAAACGCATCCTAGAAAGTTTCAGCAAGTTTTGTGTATCATACCTAACTAACAAGGTGAGTTTAACGAAGATATAAAATATTAATCTTAAGAAATTGAAAAGTTATACAAATTGGATAATTTTATTGGTTGAAATACCCAGAAAGTGCCGCTTAAAATTATAAAATATAGTTGAAGGCGCGTTTCAAAATGGATTTTTTTTCTTAATATCTGCTATTATTATCATCTATAATTATTTAATTAAACTATGTTTTTTAAATTATTCGGAAAATGTTGGAATTTCGGTCCAACATGAATGTATGCGGTTTCCTTGTATTATTGCTGATACTATCAATAAATGACGAAACCAGATTTCGTAGAATCTTGGTTCGCTCAATGTTGTACCTATCACAACCTACCTATTTCGTTTGGGTTTAACGTCGATGTAAACTGTATGACCGGGATACTTATAAAGTTAAGTTTTTTTTTTTTTTTTTTTTTTTTTTTTTTTAATTCCACTAACAATACTTATAAAGTTAAGTTTTTTTTTTTTTTAATTCCGTTTGCACGCAACAATTAATGTTGCAATTACGCAAATAGAATATTCCTATCTAAATTGATCCTACTTTGTATCTAAATTGAGTTTTTCCCTACACCTACATCTGTATTCCTCACTACCTAAGGCAAGATCTAGAAAGGAGTAATAATTATTGAATATTACTAGGGAAGATAGAAGGGGTGAGTCAAAAGCCACAGGACAATGCCCACTCGGTGTGTCGAAGTATTTTGGTGCTGACCTTTGTCTCAGGTTTATATTGGGAACCTTAAATTTTTTTTTTGTTAATTATGTCTGGACAAATAATGTTGTTGTTAATGAGGTCATGTACGAATGTTAGTTGGTAATATATTCTTCGGTTGTTTAAACTACCCATTGGCAATGCTTCAAGCAATAATTTGTATGAAATTGGTGTAGGATAAGCAGGGTAGAAGCCGTTAAGTTTAAAAAAAAAAGTTGGGTTATCATATTTTTTTTAATCACTTTCGTAATATCACAATTACTCAAACTCGCTTTACTAAATCTACGCTGAATCCGGGACTTGAACCACCAACCTACAAGTTACAAGTCCACCGCCTTATCGATCAAGTTACTGAGGTCGGTCAGTTCTTATATAGAAAAGAATGTTAAAAAAAGTTCAATTATTTTGTACATATTTCTAGTTTTTTTTATTATTTAAATTTGTTGTTGCCGATTGTTTTGTAAAAAAATAAAGTGTAAAAAAATAAAGGATTACAAACTTAAAGGAGGCTCTTAGTAGTGCTGAGCTACTCACAGAATTGCTATCAGGCTATTGCTTCACCTCAAAGTCTTCATTCGACAGCACTCATAGCTCTCCAAGGAAACAAATAATTTTGCGACAGAATAAATTATCATCTAGGAGGAAACTGCAATGTGGAACCAGCCTAATGGAGCCCGCAGCCTAAACACACACACTCTTGTTTACATTGTCTTGCCAGAGTCTCATTTCCATACATAATCTTACCTCGTGGTTACCACATTCAGTTTTGGGTAATAAAGAGGTGAACTGAGAGAACATTGATACCTCATGTTCTATATTTCATCCCAAACATTCATCATCATCACCATCATCATCATTGGGTCGCGTCATCGTGAACGATGGTAGCCGACAGTGGAGGAACGTCTCATCACTTCTACCACTATCTTTTTAAGAACTCTAATAATTGACAAGGGCCCCCAGAACCACGCTAATGCCCATCTCCTCCCTGTTTATAGTTCCTCAGCCAGACCCTCATCATACCAGTAAATATTCATAATATTCTTTTACTATGCGCTGACAGTCTTGCGCATAATACAATACTGTCAGCGCAAGACTACATGTCATGCGCTGACAGTTTAAATGAAGCACTACTTTTACTTATACTTCTATTACCTGTGAGATAGTAATAATAATAATAATAAGTATAATAACACACCTTCCAGTGGAAGGTAACAACAATGCGAGCTTAATGTTTAAAGTATTTCGACTACCTAAAACTTGGATCTAGATAAATTTAAACTTAGGACATTTTTTTTCAGTGAGAAAAAAAAAGAGTGAGGAAGGACATGGAAGAAAGAGAGAAAGAGATATGCCTGCTGACATGGAAGAAAGAGAGAAAGAGATATGCCTGCTGACATGGAAGAAAGAGAGAAAGAGATATGCCTGCTGACTTGTGTCTTTTAATTTACTACCCTGGGGTAATGTGGGAAGAGTGCGGGGAAGACATAGAGGAAGAATAAATTGGATGCACAACTTGAACTAAAACACTGTTTTCTCTTTCTCTCTCTCTCTCTTTTTCTCCAAGAGATTAGAAGGATAAAAGAGAGAGAGAGAGAGAGAGAGAGAGGGGGAAAGAGTGAGAGAGGGAAAGAGTGAGAGAGAGAGAAAAAGTTTGCTGTTCATTAGACATGAGGACACGTTTTTTTCGTTTTTTTTTTTTTACTTTTACAATGTTGAAAATTTGCCAAAGCTTAAAAAAATAGGAGTTTCTCTCCATACAAATTCAAAGTTAAACTAGAACTTACTTCTCTCTCTCTCTTCGTCTGTTCTTCGTCAATTTTTTCTTTGTTTTTCAACTTCCACTATTTTCTTTGCAAAGCCAGTGTCATTCTTTCTTTTGTTCCGGGTCTTCATTTTTCCTCTCAGAAGAATGTTTCAGTAAACTTTCTCTGTCATAAAGAGGAGACAAAAAAGGAACATGTCTAGAGAGAAAAAAAACAAGAATATCTAATGGGCGGAAGGTTCAGGAGGTTCAGACTTTGTTTCTTTCTGTTAGTGGGACGTAATAAGTGAAGTAGACGTAGGCCCGTTAGGGTATAAATATTTGGTAATGACAGTTTTGTGAACCTCAGTAAGATTCTTTATTCGAATTAGAAATGTGATATCAGGCAAGCATCTGGACAAGATGACTTTTGAATAAATAACCCACTCGCTGGGTTTCAAAATGTATAAATAGAAGACTCCCTCCCTCTAAAGTGGACCCTTAACCCAAAGTTTAGTATACCCTCCCCCCTAAAGTGGACCCTTAACCAGAAGTGTAGCCCTCCCCCTAGATTGGACCCTTAACCTATTTCACGTGGAAAATGAGATGGGAGCATGATTGAGAGGTTGAAATGTTTATTCAACCAATGGTTATCAACTTATCATATTTCTAGTTTGGTTTCAGTCCCAGTTGAGATAGTATTGCAATGTGCAACTAGATCTGTTTCCAATTTTTGTAATTAAAAATAAAAAATCTTCAAAGAAAGTGAATTGTAATTATTTTTTTGAAAATATTTTAATAGGTATACTATAAAGAACGTAAGACTTATAGTTTTTCGGCAGATAAGCCTACCCTTCTTATTTTTATTTCAAAATCTGTTAGGAAAATACCAATTGGATAAGGGGTCTACTTTTGGCACACTTCTTTTCTTGACCAACTCTTGGGGCTTCTAAGCAGTCCTGGTTGGACAAATGTGGCGTAAAACTTTGGTGCCCCCATGAATTTACCCTCAAGACGAGTTGAAACCAAGACACTTAAAATGAAGAATAATAAAATATTGAAAATCACACAAAAAAATACTTGTAAAATGAAATTAGAAACTACATAAAATTGACAAGTTTTTTTAATTTTAAGATTTTTAATTCAAGATATGACGTGTTAATATTACAGTGGCTGTAAGTCACTGAAGTAGACTCAGAGAAAATTAACGAGATCAAGTAATGCAAGTTCAGAAAATTAAATTCCTTAGTATCCTAAAATCGAACGCCTTATGAAAAAGTATCCTAAAATCTAATGGTTCACCCTAAAGATTCTACCCTTCAAAGTATGCAATGCACCATGCAGTGAGCTTGTAACAACATTTTCATTAATATTATCTGATATCATTTCTGTCACCGGACCTGCATTCATGTTATTCTATGTCCAAAAACAAATAGATGGTAAAACGAAAGTTTCACAATTTTATACTGAGGCTCGAAAACTTTTTGTGAATAAAAGTTTTATCAGTAAAAATCAGGTGAGGGAAGAGCTATCTTTATTAATTAACGTTACATTTTAGTCCTGTGATATTCACAGTTGGTAAAAATATAACCTTTTGATTTGGATGATTTGATGCTAAAAGCTTACACTCTGAAGTGTACGAGAGGGTGAGTCTGGCTTAGCCAAACTTTAATCCTGTTTCATAATTTGGCCTTTAGCGTAAAATTGCAAAAAAAGTTGAACTTGGCAAATCTGAGGTACCTCAAACAATATCGAAAATAGGTGGTAGTTAATTGTATGAGTAAAAGAAAAACGGTGTGACATCACACGACTTTCCTTGTATCCAAAAAAGAAGTCGAGTTCGCACTGCTGACTCAATGGAACCATACATTTTTTTTATCCTTATTAGGGAAAATCATTGGATTAGATAAATCCCTAACCCCATTAGGAGAAATATATATTTATAAAATACGGGTATTCAGAAAAGTACCGTCAAACGTTAACCACAATCTATGGCAATTAAGGGTCAACTCTATAAAAGAAGTGCGCAAGCCTCTGACGGAGTACACGCCCCGGTGTTTTAAACAATCGATTTCTTACGGTTTACTATTTGGATATCGAATGTGTAAAAAAATCATCTCAATACTAGATAGCACTTTCTTTGCACAAATTAACACCATTCCAATTCAGGGGCGTCTCAGGAGGTCAGATGTAGAAAAAGTTCTACTTATCGTTGTGTAATTGAATTTGGTTTTCACCCTATTAAAACGTCTGTCATTGTCTACAAAAATGTTCTGAATAATTTTTTTCTCAAACCAACACAAACGCTTGAAAATCGAAATTGAAGGGCTTAAGCCGAAATAAGATTTACAGCAAATGTTCCACATGGGCTCCTCTGGCTTCAATGCAGACCTCCATACGCCTTCGAAAAGATTGACGAACACGTTCAAATATTCCAGGTGTATTTCTTTGTTAAATAATGAATTGGCTGAAAATTCTTGTTCTAAAATTTTATGCTAGTTGCATAGGTTTCAAAACTTAATGCGGTTTTAAAATCTTCAATTTCAATTTTCAAGCGTTTGTGTTGGTTTGAAAAAAAAATTATTCAAACATTTTTGTAGACAATAACAGACGTTTTAATAGGGTGAAAACCAAATTCAATTACAAGCAACGACTAAAAAGTTAGAACCTTTTTTCTACCATCTGACCCTCCTGAGACCGCCCCTGACATTGGAATGGTGTTAAATTTTGTGCCAAAAGAAAGGTGCTATCTAGTATTAAGAGTGATTTTTTTACCACATTGCGATATCCCAAATAGGTAAGCCGTAAAATGAAAATTTCGATTGTTTAAAAACACCTTAAGGGGCGTGTACCTCCGTTAGGAGGCATTTGCGCACTTTCTTTTATAGAGTTGACCCATCCTTAACTAGCCCATAGAATATGTGGTTAACGTTTGACGGTACTTTTCTGAATCACCCTGTATATTTTATATTTGGTTTTTAGGGAGTACCCGCTTGGACTAACTGTTTTTTTTATTTTAGTTAGTCCAAGCGGGTCCTCCCTAAAAAACCAAATATAAAATATATTTTATATCAGACTAGGGTTCATTGTTATCTGGACTAATTCATTAAAAGCTTGACTTGTCTATAACATAGAATATAAAAGATTTCGAGAACAGTCTAAGACTAGTTTCGTCCTTATTAGCTCTCATTAGGGAAAAAAGGAAGTTTCTGAAATTTGTATATCTCCAAGATCAAAGCTGATGGAAGTATCTACGCATTTTCATTCCTTTAAAACGAAATTATGACCACTTTCCTCTTTGGTCATATCATGTATAAATAAACCCAAGCAGTTTTTTCCTTTAACTCAGACCACAAAACCCTCTTGAGCAACAGTTCTATTTCATAATATTCGTAAAAACTACGTTTAGATATACCTTGGTAGATATACAGATTTCCTTTTTCGACATAATTACACTTTTAAAATCAAATTGTACATAGAATGACCGAGCATCATAATCCCTCAGGAATTCTTTCCCTTATTTAAACCAATACATCAAAACATCCCTCAGTCGTTGACTTTGTCTACCGCTCCGACCCCTGGCACGTTCCACATTATAATGTAGCTTAACTTCAAGAACCTTTAGCCTTTAGATGGAGGGGTTGGGACGTTTCCCCTGCCATTAATCATTTTTATATAGATATATTTTATGATACTTTACACTCCTTTTTTTCTACGGCACAAGGGTGTTTTTTACCGAAATTATGGCTTTAACTTGCTATTTCTTTTTACGGCAAAAGGTGGATTTTTTATATAAAAAATATACCTATAGCTTGATACGTGCTACAATATTTTCGTGTTCACACTGTTCTAAATTGTGGCTATGATTTTTAATGACATTTTCGCATAAAAAAATCTCGTTTTTAATCAAACAGTACCGCAAGACTTTCCGTGAAAATTCGTAAGTTTGGAGAATCGTAAGATCGAAAAAAAATTGATCTAAGTAAAAGATATTCATTTTTAATGGTTAGTTCAATACTATTTAAATTTCTGAAGCTGACCTCAACCTAATCAAGAAGTTTTCCCCTTAGTTTTAAGGATGATTTGGTCAGATTTACTTAAGATTTAACTTTGGTCGGTAAGTGTAACCTATGAGAAACATGTAGGTACCTATTATAATTGTATAATTATGTATTATTTTTTAAAGTAGAATGTGGAAAAGGTTTTAAATACAAATCAGTATAATCAGAAGATGACACCCGTGCAAGCTTTCCCATCTACGACAGGAGTTACTACACATTCTTGCAGGTAATTTAATAAGAAACGCAGGAAAAAGGCGTCATAAATAATAAACGGTGAAAAGGTACAACTTTGAAAACCAAGTGTGAATCCCTGGATGTGTGAACGAAATTTGAATACGAAGGGGTTTTTACCGGAGAAAATATGAATAGTCATCATGTGGCGCATATACGGAACGCTAAGAGATGAAGCAATTTGACTTTTTCCTTCTTCTATTTTCCCTTCAAAAAAGGCGCCAAAGAAATAACATGAAATACGAAAAGAATTTAAATTGCTTATATTATTTTCCAACATTATTCCCAACTCTTTTTGCTTCCCCATGTTTGTCTCTCACTCCTTATCATTTTCCATCCCTCCTCTCTCTCTCTCTCTCTCTTATCCTTGTCTCTCTCTCCTGACAGTGTTGACAAATGATGATCCTTGCTACCATGGAAATTTTCTTTCAAAGAGCAAAAAGAATATTATGGAAAAAAGACGATTCTTTTTTATCATAACATTTTGTTTTCTTTCACATTAATCTTTAGTTATATTATACCTGCACTAATACTCAACTCATGTAGGTATAGATATACTCCCCAAAAAATACCTATTCACGGTATGAAATTCCCCGCCAAGTCTCAAAAACTTCTTGAAATCATGTTTGGGGTCTACTTTATCTTTATTTTTCTATATTTCACTATAAATATTGTCAACACTACTTTACCTACCTATATCCAAGTTAGAGCTGTCTCCTTTACTTGGCACAAACTTTCAGACATCTAATCGTAGTCAGAATGCAATAGCGCCCTGATTCAAAATTCCAGAGACTATAGTATATCAAATTTCTTCGATTTAATATGTTGTACATTCTTTATTCCTCTATTCACAACAGAAAGAACCTTAATTTTATCGAAAATATTAGTGCCAAGAGATTTTTTTCTACAGTGGTACACAAACTTACAATTGTAATATTACTCACATTCAAACAAGGAGAAAAAAGATAAAAATCAAATTTACGAAAATTTATATTTATATGATACACCATGTAGCACTGAACCTTCATTTAAAATAATTGCATCTAGTCGTGGTACATCCTGTATAAGCAAGATCTTATTTTTGCACATTTTTCTTCAAAAATTCTTAAAAATCACAAATAAACTATGTACTTCATTTATTAAACAAAAATTACAATGTACTTTGTAGAGTACAAAATCACAATACATTACGAAGAGTGTTTACTTTTTATTATTTTATCTTCAACCCAATCTGAAACAAGTAACATGTAATTATGTTAAATGATGTCACTTATCTATCAAAACACAAATTAAACTTCAACTTTATATCTACTCAATGCAGCCTCCGTGGCGTAACGGTTGTAACTACTGCCCGTAGTCCAGAGATCCAGAGAGTTCGACTCCCGTTGGAGCAGACTTTTGCATAGAAAATTATGTTCCCTCCGAACATGTGAGACTGGCAATTGCGGCCCTACCCAGGCTAGGTGAGGTTAATGTGGGTAGCTGGTACGATTCCCAGTGAATGGAGGGTCTACCTCAAGTCAGGACGTTCAAACCAAATAAGTTAAATTTAGCTTAGGAGGTGTTATATAATTGTAAATGTAAATATCTATATCTATAAAAGAAAGCTGTCTGTATGTGTGTATGTGTGTATGTATGTGTGTATATATGTATGTTCTTTATACAAATCCACACTGTTTGACCGAGAAACCTGAAATTTTGCACATAGGTCCCTTTGGATCAGGAAATTCTTCTAGGCTAGATTTTATCTCCCTGAGGTTAAGCTACAATGAGTAAGGATAAAAATGGATGGGTGACGCAAAAAAAATTCACGTTTTTTGACATAAATGACATTTTTTCTCGAAATTTGTCGCGACGACCTATCAACTCAAAGCGAGAAAGTTTTAGGCAAGGGTTCGAGCTTTCAATTGACATATCGATCGCGAATTTCTGATGAGCCGTTCTTGAGCTACGCCGGGTAAGGTAAAAAAATGGATGGGTAACATGTAAAATATTCACGTTTTTTGACCTAAATGACATTTTTTCTCGAAATTTGAAGTGACGACCTATCAACTCAGAGCGAGAAAGTTTTAGGCAAGGGTTTAGGCTTTCATTTGACATATTGATCGCGAAATTCTGATGAGCCATTCTTGAGCTACGCCGGGGAAGACCAGAAAATAGATGGGCGACAAAAAATATTCAGGTTTTTTTTCAAACCTAAATGACATTTTGTGTGTGTATGTGTGTGTGTGTGTGTGTGTGTGTGTGTGTGTGTGGTTTGGTGTGGTGTGTGTGTGTGGTGTGGTGTGTGTGTGTGGTGTGTGTTGTGTCGTGTGTGTGTGTGTGTGTGTGTGTGTGTGGTGGTGTGTGTGTGTGTGGTGTGTGTGTGTGTGTGGTGTGTGTGTGTGTGGTGTGTGTGTGTGGTTGTGTGTGTGTGTGTGGTGTGTGTGTGTGTGTGTGTGTGTGTGTGTGTGGTGTGTGTGTGTGTGTGTGGTGTGTGTGTGTGTGTGGTGTGTGGTTGTGTGTGTGTGTGTGTGTGTGGTGTGTGTGTGTGGTGTGTGTGTGTGGTGTGTGTGTGTGTGTGTGTGTGTGTGTGTGTGTGTGTGTGTGTGTGTGGTGTGTGTGTGTGTGTGTGTGTGTGTGTGTGTGTGTGTGTGTGTGTGTGGGTGTGGTGTGTGTGTGTGTGGTGTGGTGTGTGTGGTGTGTGTGTGTGTGTGTGTGGTTGGTGGGTGTGGTGTGTCGTTGTGTGTGTGTTTGATGGGCTGGCGAAGCGGCGGGTGTAACCCGCTAGTATACAATAAATAAAGTTTTCTTTTCAAATTCAAATAGAATCATTGGACATAATGGAAATCCGGGTGTCCAATTAATCCCCATCACCACCGTGATTTAGGTATCAGTACCTATCTCACGGGCACGGAATTATTATTATTATCTATTCAATGCTCATGAATCACTTTGCAGTAAAATAATTCCAATTCGACTAGTATATTAAAATTGTGTGGACCGATCAATTATTACATTTTAATGGAGGACTCTCTCGCAAAACCTGATATGCACTTAACACTAGACACCATACAAGAGGTCAGAAACCAGTCCCTACTGCAGTAATGGCTTGCTAAGTCTTTAATACTTGTGAAAGTTTCTATGTTATGTACGAACTATCCAGTCTGCTTTTATCCCTGGAATATATTAGTAGGATTACAAAGAACACAAAGTCAAGAGAAGGTATTAGCTAGATATTACACACAAATGCAACACAGGAACGTCTCATACATCAAACGATAAACTCTATAATCCTAATGAACAATCCTGTATGAACAAAAACGATCATCAGGGACAAAGTGAAACACTGTGCATGGAAATTGCATATCCATAGATATAGTGGAAACTATGCAATCTATGCATATTAGATACTTTAAGGGTAGATTCAGCACCTCATGGGCTCAATTTTAAGCCCGAGCTGCAATGGGGTACTTTGCTTTATAAATAATTTATTAAAAAATATTAACATACTTTATCATCGAAATAATTTGAAGATAGGAAACACTTGGCTTCTTTTGTTTGACTTAATTATTTATTTTCAGATGGCCATTTCGCCAGTTGCGTTTTCTATCTTCAAATTATTTCGATGTTTATTTGTTTTACCAAGCGTTTTGTATTGCTATAAGTTTTTCCTGAGAACTTATTTATATTTCATTGGGTTACTTGATTACTTATTATTTGTGACAAATTGTTCAAATGTATAATAAATAAATTGAAAAAAGCTGATGTGAACATAACACAACTTTCTTCCCTCGAGAAGAAGTCGAATTCCGTCACTTTTGTGTCTAGCACTTAGACGACCGGGTGTACCACCGGTGGTACACGCTCGTTCGTACGGAATGGACCGGGTGTACCACCGGTGGTACACAATGTCGGAGAGCCGTATTATCGCCGGTCCCACAAGAGAATTCACGAAAAACCATGCCGGTCGTCTAAGTGCTAGAATATAAAACCAAGTTTTCGTATTATAAAAATAAAGGGAAAATACTTTTTGGGGCAACTTTGTGGGAAGCTTTATTAAAATGACACTTACCTACAAGGGTGCCTGGAAAGGTGACTTTCCCTGTTTTGAATCATACGAAAACTTTGTCTTACACTATCGACAATTTTGTTAATGAACCCTGAAAATTTCGACAGTATTGACTTAAGTGTGAAAAAAGTTGACCTACATTTTTACATATAAGGTCAAGAGGAAACGTGCTCTTGTCACAACGTAAGTCATGAACTTTAATGCTTGATAAACACAAGACTATTATTTTATAGCAGAATAATGATTGAGCACATTTATATAGGTTTTTGTAAGCACTTAATGGTCATAATAATATATTTCACACAAAAAGTTTACTTTTAATTTAATTTATTAGTGAACAATTCAAATTTTGACCTTTTTTACTTAATGCGTTTGACCTAAGTGACCCATGGTAAAAAAATGACTTATTTTAGACCTTGCTTAACCTGAGTGATCGAATGAGAACGTGCCATCTCAGCTGACTGAGACAGATAATTTACTATTTCTCAATTGTTGGGTCATTATTCTTAAAGAGACGGAGTCTATGTCTATCTCACTTTTCTGTAAAGTATGACTTGGGTAGGAATAATAATATATACTTTCAGGATAATATTCTTTTGAGAGAGAGAAGATACGGGAGGTAGAGAAGGGGGGAGAGGAAAGGGAAGAGATTATTATTAAGGAATAGGGTAGAGAGAGAGAAAGAGAGACGAAGTTAAAGGAAGGGAAAGACACATGGCAGAGGTTTTGATGAGAGAATTGAGAGAAAGAAGAGAAGAAGCGTAAGAAAAAACAACTTTGTGAAGACATTTCAGTTTCGAATAGTCACTTCACAGGACATTTTCCATTCCTAGTCCTTTTCTCTTTTATGGACGACAGTTTATTTTTAAAAAACTTAAAATTAAGGCAGAAAATTCCGTTCTTTATTTATTTTTCATCCTCAGCTCAAGGAAAATTCAATTCTGTGTGCCGCGTCAAATGAACTCTTTTGTTGTCTCTGCTCCCCTCGAGGCTGTTGTACCAAGCGTCGGCCTTTGTTGCTTTCTTCTTATGAGGCCGCTTTCCTCAAACACAGAATTTGAGAGCGCAGAAACCGACTTTGTCTGTTGATAAATTCGGTCTGTATACTTTATCCTATACATTTATTATGCTATGCATCCTAAATTGGTTTGTATACTCGTAAATAAGTTCATATATCAGTTAGTAGGTACATATGTATGTGATGTATGTACAGTTGTACACTTGTACAGTTATGTACACTGTACAGTATACATGCATTGTTGGTTGAGTGGAAAGTCTGGTAATCCAGGAGGCGTAGGGATCTCTTGGTTCAAATATCACCCACTGCATGAATATATCCTCATTTTAGTTTTGAGAATTTTACCACAGAACAATTAATTGCATAATAACAACTCGTGGAATAATGAAGAATGGGTCTCTTTAGTTCGATTTGGGAAGGATAATTAATAAGGGTCCATTATTATTATTATTTATTATTAATTATTATTATTTATATGTGGTGGTATTCTTATATAAAATCCTACAAATCCTAGATTGGTCTGTGCAAATGTATATTAGTTCAGATTAAAATTTACTTTCGTGAACTTTCAATGAATATGCACAATGCACATATTGGTCATTCATCGGAAAATTTGGATTTAACCCAAAAGTAAAAATTTCTTTTGAGAACTTGCAGCTAGCGAATGTTACATGTGCAGTTAATTTGTGTACAATAACTGCACAGCTCATACCTTTTGAATTTGAAGCTCTGCATGATGCCTAGTTGCCTAGACTCCTTCTCTAGAAGAACGAGAAGAAATGCTGTAAAAGAGAGGGAGAAATATGTATAGGGAGAGAGACAGGTGGAGAAAATGTAATGTTATAACGGACAGTTAAAATAAAAACACCATAGGAAACATGTGTGCCCATCTGAAGTGTCTGAGACATGTTTGCTGCTTGACGCTATTGTATTATGCTATAGTGTACCTACCTAATATGCTGTAGTGTACCTACCTAATATGCTATAGTGTACCTACCTAATATGCTATAGTGTACCTACCTATAATAGTATTAGGACAAACTGAGACAATTTGCTACAGTCTGAAATAACTATAACTATGTATAAGTAACTATTTGCCAAATTTGTAACTTATCATTAAAATAATAATAAAAATCTGGTGTGAAACCACAAGATTTTCCTTATCCCTGGAACATAAGTCGAATTCCGTCACTGGTGACTCAACGGTAACATAGCAAAAAATCAATGCCAAATTCGTAATCAGCACCTCAAAAGTCATAGAATTTGATATGTCACAACCCCTATCAAGGATGAATAATAAAAAAGTTTTGGTAGAACGCCCGTCAAAGCGGGCCCCCCAAAATACCGGTAAATTGGGACCGGGTTCCAAAAAGTTCGTGATATCAACAAAAAAAAAAAAAAAAAAAAAAAAAAAAAGGATCAGAGTAGACCCCTTTTATTTTTTCATTGTAAGAAAAAATTGATCTTATAAATTTAGTATCTCTTATCACTCAGCCAGAAGGACCAAACGACGCCAGGTGACGGCACCGATTTATCGAAAAGTTTCGTGTCGCGTCCTCTTCATAAATGAGTTCTACATACCAACTTTGGATTTAGGCTCTGGGGACTTTTGGCACTGAAAACTGACTATCAAATTTTTTGGGTGATTCCATTAGTTTTCTTTCTATCGGATAAGGAAAGTAAAAACAGCGCGAGATGAGTTACCAAACACATCTACTATAATGTTATAGATTATAATTTTTAATATACCTATCATATCATAAAGGTACAGACAGAACTTAAGATTGAATAAAAATAGCTTTTCCACAATATCAAGAAAGAAGAGAACTTTCACCTTTTTGAGAATACGAAAACTCGGTTTACCTAATACCCAGGAAACAACTACTAACAAAGTTTAGCGATCGCCCAATTTTTAAAAGTAAATATGTATAAGGTTTTTGCTTGTATTACAGTGAAATTTATAAATTATACAATCCACCGTTTGAGAGAAGAAACATAAAGTTGCAGTTGAAATGTAAGAAGTAATTCATTTATGCATGCTCGTATAATACATTAATTCTGGTACAAATTTGAAATTCTGGCAAAAATTGAGCGAGCACCGAACTTTCAGCGATAGTGTTACTGAATTTTCAGTGATAGAGTAACCGTGGTTTCTTAAACAACTGAGTTGTCTTATTTTTCAAGAAGGAGGAAGTTATCATAATCAATTTTTAATTAGAACTTTTATTAAAAAATTACAGAGTAAAGTTTTGAGTGACAAAATGAAAAGTTCCTACACATCATAAAAGAATCATAACATTTCTGAAGGTCAAGCACAATCTTAGATACAGAGTTAAGAGTCAGAACTTCAGAGGTTAGTTGTTCGTTAATAACTGATAACATGGAATGTGAAAGTTTTTCCGGATAACCGTTTTCTTATATAACTTAAATACGCTGTGGCTACTGAGTACTATTAGTATCACTTATACAAGGTGTCCCATTATTTTTATACAAAACTAGCGGATCACACCCACCGCTTGGCCAGCCCATCAGATTCTTCTTTGTTTTGAAAAATTACCTAGGAATATGTTAATTAAATTTAAGTCTTTAGAATGTCTCCTGGAGTTCATTCTTGAAACGTCTTTATAAAAAATTTGGACAACCTGTACATTTTCTTCTTCAAATAAGTAGTGGCTGTAATTAAAAGTGTATTTATAATAGATTTAAGATTTTTCAGAAAAAACAAAAACTCGATTTTATTCTCAGGAAACAACCCTCAGTAAACCCTCCAAGATCCAGGGATAGCCCAATCTTACTGTATTCTTATCCTCTCTCTCTCTAATTTCCTCTTCCTCTCTTTTATTTTCTCTCCATTCCTTAATAAGTTTCTTCAGAAATAAATTATTTCAATTTTTGTTATTATTTTTAATTTTAAAAAGTTAAGGATTTTTGTTCTGCTCTAATTTTCCGAACTTTGGAGCAAATAGCAGGTAGTTCTGGAAATGCTTGCAATTTTCACTTGCTCATGATAAAGTATATCTACTAGCCATGCATTCAGTGGTTAGAGCAACGGAGGTAAAACTCTCTGGGTCCAGGGCCACAAGTAGACTGCAAGGGAGTTATAACCTGATGTAAACCAAAATACATATTGCATTGTCAGCATATTCCATAGATGATGTTTAAATTAGGTCTCTATTTTAACTCGAAAACTATTAACAATGCTGTCTTCTGTGGACTCAGAAATTATATGTATTTGATTATTAGCAGCAATGTTGTATTGACAGCGAAATATGTAATTAATGCATTTCATTATTATTTGACCAGGTTGCAGGGTTTTCAGTGATACCCTTACAATTTAGATTAGCACTGCGACCTAATTAGGTCTATTGTGACCATGCAGATGATTGTATTTGGTTTTAACGTACTGATTTAGGATAAATAGTCAGGAAGGAGGTTTTACCCTCTATTCATTGGGAATCGTACCACAGCTATCCACATTAATCTCCGAATTTTCTTCGAAAAATCTGCTTGAACCGGGAATCGAACTCAGGATCTCAATAGTAACAACCGTTACGCCACGTAGGCTGGCATTCAAATAGGTCTATCGGGCGTGCAATACAATTTTTTTTTTTTTTTTTAATAAAAACACAATAATTATTCAAGAAGTTCAATCAAAATTCATTACATTATCAATATCAAACCTTTTAGAATAATGTTGAAGCCCTCCCTAGCTTCAACATTTTTCTCAACACCCTGTCAGGAAGAAAGTACTTTCTTTCTCCTGAATAGAGACGCCAACATTCAGAAGTTAGATAACGCACTTATTAAAATAAACTTCTACGCTGTGCTAAGGTGTGCAAACATAGCAAGCATCCCTAGCACATCAAACCAGCGAGAATTGCACAATTTCTCCGTATCTCTCCCTGGAGAAACCTCATTTATTAAGCTCCCTCTCTCTGTCTGGATATTAGGGTTTCATTTTTCTTCAACAATGGTTGTGTTGTCAGCAGATGGCAGCAAGTTTTGCCTTCCCCCAAGACATTCTAATTGTTTTGAATTAAAATATAATTTCATGCAAATAATGAGAAGCGGCTGTTGTGCCTCGGGTACACACGGGTACCAAGCAAATACACGACCTACAGGGTGCTTCAGCTTACAAACTATAACAGCTTGTTCCCACTTTTCCGGTATAGATTTTTTTCTTAGATGAGAAACGTGAAGTTATCATAGTTATGTTAATCACCGCTACGTGATATCACAACTATATACTCAAACTCGCTTTAATACAAATTAATCTACTCTGAAACCGTGACTTGGACCACCGACTTCCAGGTTACAAGTCCGCCGCCGCGCCTTCTCGATCAAGCTACTGAAGTCGGTGTGAGCAACGTCAAGCTAACCTTATACCAATTCGAGCACAAAATTTGGTAGCTATTTTTTAGTAGATGTTTAGAGTTGTGAGATCTATGGGTTAGTTGGGATGGGGTGTATAAAAAACATCAATTTTTGTGCTCAAAGTGGCGCGGCTGGATTCACGTTGATCATCTACGAGAAAAATCAAACAATCGGAACGGGATAAGTATCTTATAGGGGTTGTCTTCATATTTTATAGGTCGATCCTGGATTGGGCCGGGAATAGTTGGAATTGGGGTGGCCACTGTGGTAACCCTTATTAAAAAGATTTCCAACCCTTACAAGCCAGGCTAGCTTGCAGTTTCCTAAGGGTTTAATGGCTAATAAGGAAAGTCCAAGTCCTCATGATCGTTGATCGCACATAGAAGTATGTGGTTCAGGACGAGCCAACTTTGAAATAAAGTTGGCTGGAGACCATCACTCACCCTTCCAGCTGTAGCCAACAACAACAAAAGACTTAACGTTTGGCTGAGACTGAAATGCGGAGTGTGAAATGAACGAAGGGGTTTTATTTTGGGATATTACAGAAATAATTTACAGAAGGGTTTCAATTCAAATGATAGTTAAAATAAATTAAGACAATACAATATTTCTGAAACGGGGTACTGGAGTATTCAAAATGCCATCGACGCCAGCTGGTTTATTGTGTTTTACTGAATTCACTGAATAGCGTCTCGGAGTTAACCTGAAGTTGAATTTGATTATGTACATTTCTCGTATCTGATTGGTTGAAAAGGAACACTGTTTGTTAAACAACAAAGAAACCGAGTCTCCTAGCTGTTTTGAGATGTGTTTACTTTGCTCTTACAAAGCTAACATGTCATTTATTACTACTTGTGCTGTTACGCATAATAATAAAATTCAACTTAAGTATCGGATCTTCCTTGTCTAATGAAACATTTAAGACTTGCAATACAACACCTAAAATTTGAATTTCACTTGAAGTTCTAGCGTGGTAATTTAAATTTGACTTGAAAAAATTCAGTGAACATTTTGACATCTTGCCAAGATGTGTTATCTCACAATATAATTATTTATATTATCTTGCAATGAAAATAATTATAATTTTATCATTTCTAATATCACACACACCCATGCAGTACAAATAGAATAATAAATAGAAATGAGTAAGGTAATATTTTATGTTCCTAGATCCTACTTATTTTAAATACTTTTGATATATAATTTCTATTGGTTTGTAAGCTCTATTTTTTTCATGCAGTGGGTATTTACGTTTGATAGTTTTTCTTTTAGTTCGCCCTGTATTTCAAATGCAACAATCTTTATTCTAATTAAAAATTGTATTCGTAACCATCATCCTCATAGCTTCGCCTGTCCTGAAATCTAAGCATGCCCCCAGAATAATAATATCTTGAGGAGGTAATGAGACATAGACACACACCAGTCAGGTCATGCAACCTTCTGGAATACATAATAGACATATATTAATTATTGAATAAATTAAGTAGTCACTGTGGCAGAGCGAGTTAGCGCGCTAGGCATTGCACACATGGTGACCTGGGTTCGATTCCCAGCGGGGGAGGATTTTTTCTGCTCTGTACTTGGATGTTCGGGGTCCACTCATACCTCGTGAGGAAAAATGAGTAGCTGCTTTAATGTGAAGCAGCGATCAGTGGCAGAATCTTAGGCAAAAAAATAATACAAGATATTGTAAATTAAAGTGGTAAAGTCCTATGATTCTGCGCTACCCACTAACATTGTGACATAATAACACAAAGAAAAAGCATTATTATTGAATAAATTACAACATATTATTATATTCTGTTGATATTATTAAAAATGTATATGTAAAAGATAAAGAAATTCAAATATTAGGTACCCATATTCTTATGTAGACGTTGTTAGTATAGGTAACTATTTTCCCAGGGGCTTGTTTCATCAGTAACACTCAACACTTGTGAGAAAAATTCCAAACAATTATATACTTATGTATATTGTATAAAGGTCTTTTCGAACACCTATTTACTGTTTAGGTGCATCGGTACTTGGCATTTGGATGACCGGGGTCATTCAAAATGATGGTACATCCAAAATGATGAGTAGCTATTTGTAAGCATTGCGAGATTGCGACCAGTGGCGAAATTACGAGATGCAATATGGATACTTAATGATAAAATTTGGAGTCTTGTAATGCTCAGCTACCCTCTAAATGTTGTGACATAATAACACAATGAAAACATATGAGATAGATACATACATTATGGCAAAGCTCGGAATCAAGAACCGAATGTTTCATGGGGTGCGGTGCATCCACTGATAATATCCACACTTTGTTTCAATTTCTAATTTTCATTCTAACGCATTTTGCACATCATCGATCAGCTAACCACCTCCTTTCAATATTTCTCACTTCAATTTATCCCCTGTCCTGCCGAAGCTCAACACAAGACAAACATATCCACCGAGCAAAAACCCGGAGGAAAACTTGTCCCAAAGTTTTCCAACTTTTCCGGAAACTTTCTCTCCTCGCCTGGCTGGTCGTTCGAGGAGCTTTGGTCTACTTCTTATGTTTGACTTTCGGAAAGAAAATGTTCGGCCTGATTAATTTTCTTCTCCGTTTTAGAGACGTGAATAATTCATGAGACCTGGAGAGTGTGCTGGGGGGCTCCGCTCCCAACTGGATAAATCGGGCGTGTATACATGTTGTCATATACACTAAGCGGCAGAATTATATGCCCTTAGTTTTCGTTAGTGTTAGCTACAGCCTCTGTAGTGTAACTGTTGTGACTAGTCTCCGGTGCCGAAAGATCCCGAGTTTGATCCCGGGTTGAAGAGAACTTTCTGCTGAAAAAGGAGGTCTGCTAGATGAATGGTGTCCTGACTCTATTATTGCAAGAAGAGTTGTGTGCTTGTACCGGCACAACCTCCGTGGCGTAACGGTTGTGACTACTGCCTGTAGTCCAGAGATCCGAATATATGTTCGATTCCCGGTTGGAGCAGACTTCTCGCACAGAAAATTCTAATAATGCAGGTATATAATAGCCAATTTAACCACCAAAAAGAGCATACTTGGCCAAGTTAGAGGATAGTGGCCAGTTAAAAACTTGGCCACAAACAAGATAATTATCACTAAGTTAATTGGATCAAACTTTTTGGATAGGAGCTCTGGAACTTGGCCCTTTTTTCAACGGTTGTTTTTTTTGGGGGGGATTATTATATCGGCACTTATTTGGTTCTCACATGCGAATCGTTTTGGACATACCAGCCGTGAAGGCTTAAAATTTTAGCATTAGCGGGTAAACTTGAAAGAAATGTTATTTTTATAATGTATCTATAACACTATCCCCTACATCTTGACTTCTATCAAAACAAAAATGGCTGGAATAGTTCGGTTGAACTTTGAAAGATAAATGCTTGGAGTCTAATGGAAAGACAGCAAGGGGGCTGAATATTCTGTCGCCATGTGTATGCATATGGCGTATAACAGTGAAGATATTATGTAAGTTTTGACATTTTCATTGTGGTCGCAGACGTTACAGTGATTCTTCTGCATGATGAAGAACTGGTAAAACTGAAAGACAAATTCATTAAGGCAGATATTTTATAGGGCGAGACGAAATCCAAGATGCTTGAAATATCCTCTGATTAGCAGTTGAGACTCGACTGAACGCATGCTATTAGAATTTCTTTTTACAATTCCACGTGATGAAACCCAGGTGAAATCACCTTTTCATAATTTTTTTTTTGTGCACGTGGTGTTTTCCCCAACGCCGTCCCAGTAGATATATTGAAAAATCCTTTCTTATTACACATCAAGAACAATGAAACGTGGCAGTTGTTCCCTCGGCTAGTATTAGTCTTGAAATATTGAAAGAAAAACATCCCTTCAAAATTGCAGCCAAATATGCCGGTACGGAAGAACAGTTATGAAAACCTACAGGTAAATTACGGAAATTTTCATCTTTGCTGCAGATCTATCTCAGCTCACCATACATACTATTACACTTTATTTGGCCACATGACCGTTGACTACTAAAAACAGTGAAAATTTAGGTATGTACCTAAATTAATATATTACATATTATAGTTACTATACTTATCAACAACAACAACAACAATAACAACAAAAAAACTTCCACAGGAGGTTACATCAGCTCTCAGTGACTGGACTGATCCGCATAATAAACAACTCTCATTGCAAGATTATTGTACTCGAGCGAGAGATTGGAAGGAAGGATTTGAAAAGTTCAGTCAAACAAAAGGATAATATGTATTGGTATACAGATAGTATCATAGGAGTATCGTGTTCTACTGAATTAGAGAAAATCTTTTACTGAATTATATACTTATAGTCAGGGACAAGAGGGTAGAATTGGTGGGTTCAAGGAGGGAAGGCGGGAATGAGGGAAAAGAATAGGTGGATACTTGTGCAAATATTATGAAAGGGAGTAAAAAAGTACCTTTGATGGCATAATTATATTCAAAATAATATAGGCGAACACCAAGATCCCGTGTCTGTAATACGCTCGAATCATGTCAAATGATTTTATTTTGGTTTTAACGGCCTTATTTGATGTATTTGGGTCAAGGGTAAACACATTAACCTCACTCAGCCTGGGTTTATCCAGCTATACCAGACTCGGATATTTTTTAAGCAAGGTAGCAACAAACAAAAACTCAAGATATCTGGAGCACTATAGAAGTGAGTCTGAGTTATAACACTGATAACCTTTACGCTGCGCCATTGATATTGTTACATGGTGAGATCGAATTATCAGGAACAAATCACATTCGTCCATTTTAAGGGCTAGAAAAACATACAGATATAGTATGTATTGTAATATAACATTTTTACATGATTAATTATATGTATACTGTATACTTGTATACAGTCGAACCTAATCGTCAGAGAACTGCCATGGATATGAGATAAACCTGGATATAAGAGAAAAAAATTTAGGTCAACCTGAAATTTTTCGATAAGGGAAAAAAACTTTTTTGTTAGGGAAACCTATAGATATAAAATTTACATAAGAGAAAAAATTTCCTCTCCCTTGAGTCTCTTATATCCAGGTTCTACTGTATATGAAAAGCAAACATAACAGAGGTTCTATGAGTTTTTTCATGTAACCTCTAAATTTGCCTAAACCGTAGCTCCTGACAAAAGTTATATCCTGAAGAGGCATTAAAATTTCAAATTTGTGGGTGCCAGGGTCACAAATTCGTGCAAGTGCGAGGGGATTATATAGGTGGGTAATTTATAGATTGCTAATGAGAGGAACAGGATTAATGACGTGTTTGTTTTATTGCCTTTGTTTGCTATTGAGGAATATTTTTCAAATGTTCAGAACGAACGAATTTTAACAAAAACACTCGTATGTTACCGACCAGTGTTACAGTAGTTTGATTGATACAGCGGCGGAATATTAACTCATTAGAACCTTGACGTCGGTGGTTCGAGTTCCTAGAATAGAAAATTTAGCAGGGCCAGTTTGAGTAATTGTTTATCCATCTATCTTTTGTTAGATTCATAGTGGTGCATGTCAAAGTAATGATAATATGTCTTCATAATAATATTAGAGACTTGTTAGACATTAGCTATATTTGCAAGAGACTTTACCTATTAGTAGGCAAAAAATAAAGAAAAAAAAAAAAAAAAAATTCAACTCGCAGGTACGCAAGCCTGTACCTGCGAGTTGAATATAAGAAAACAGATAAGAAACGGGTGAAACAGATACAACTATGTCTTGTCTCCTTCTATTGAGCTATTCATTACGGCGTGATAAGGAAGATTAAATTGGAATTTCATTAGACCGAAAGGAATCACTGAGCCATGTATGTTTCTGAAGAGGATGAGAAGAAAAAATAAGACAGAATAAGGATTGAGTGCTTTGAAACACGGAGGTTATCGGAATGCATTCAATGAAATCATCTTCGTGTTGTAATATAGATGTTAAGGGTTGTAATCTTTTGCAGATTCTCTTTGTATTGTCTGTATCAACCACAACCACAAGACTTGCTTTGATTGGGGCTGTACAGTGCAAGACGCTTTCTCTTTAGTTTATGAGTCTTATGTCTGAATCAAAGGCTCTTAGCTTGATTTTATAGAATTGAAAATCCCCCTGTCATCGGGTAAAGTCACCTCATCAAAAATACACCCAACCTCAATGCTGGATTTAGTTAGGACTGTGCAGTACAAAACGTTTTCTCCTTATGTCTGTATGAACCGAAAACTCAGTACCTGATTACGTTAGGATAAGAACTGTGTTTGGGGAGGAAACTTCCCCAAAATTTCAAGGAACCCCAAAAAATGAATACAATCCGAAAAATAATATTATTTTGTACTATTGTATGTATATTGTAATACAAAATAATAATAATAATGTACTATTGCACATCCAGCCCTCATCCCCCCATCCGATATTTGGGTCTAGCTACTCCACTGACTTTTCTTTAAAAAAAATGAGTGTTTCACAGCCGTATTTATTTTGTAGCAATGAAACAGGAGCTACTGTAGACGCTTGTGGTCTGTGTTGTAGCCTACCCATCTCGTAGTATATGCCTACCCTCTGATGGGCGAGAAGTGACAGAATACTTCCCAATTAGGTGCTGTTTCAACACGAGCGCACCGGAAGGTATCCCTTACAAGCAAGTGTAACCAAATTAAGAATACAAATTTTTGTCGGCACAGGGGATCGAACCCGGGACCTTACGCAAACGAGTGCTTAACCACTGAGCTAATCGCGCGCTTTACATATTTATCAACTTGTCGTTATGGAGGTAGACACTCACACTATGACTGTCTCTTACCGATGGCTGACACTGTTTAATTTTGGCTATGGAGAACACACTAAACTCTTTTTTCCTTAACTCTAAATCAAATAGACATTAAAAATTTTAGTCAGAAGAGTTCTTTCATTTTAACAGGAAAATTTTAGTCAGAAAAGTGAAAATAAAATTACATTAATATATTTTGATCAGTTCGATGATTGGATGAGTTGATTTTTGGAAACATCGTTTACGAGTTTCTACGTGTGTATACAGGGTGATCATGAAGTCCTACCCCACCGCCAGTATGTCTACCATCCTGCATCTGAGCCGTAATTTTATTGGTAGAAAGATGAAAATTCGATAAGAAATCCTCTCAACTAGTCCTTTCAAGCTACTTTTTCCTCAAAGCAGCTACTCATTTTTCCTCACTAAGTATGAGTGGACCCCGAACATCCAAGTACAGAGCAGAAAAAATCCTCCCCCGCTGGGAATCGAGATCAGGTCACCATGTGTGCAATGCCTAGCGCGCTAACTCACTCTGCCACAGTGACTACTTGCCATGTAATAAAATCGGATTTATTACATAATTATCAAATCCGATGATTTTGAGATGATGATTGAATATTTCATTGATTTTAAGCTCACTGTTACCGCTGAGTCACCAGTGGCAAAATTGGACTTATTTTCAAGTGATAAGGAAAATATTGTGGTTTCACACCAGTTTAACATAAATAGTTGTTTTACGAAAATGCAACATGCACAAGTCAATATCTGAAGTTAATTCATGACAGTCTCACCATAAACATGGCAGGAGTGGGATGTAAGCTGCTTAATTGACACGTGTTGTTTTTGGAAAATGATACAAAAGAAATATAAACAAATTGTGCACCCTTGTCATAGTTACCATATAATTTTCGTTTAGTTTTATTAAAAATACCTACTTCACGGTAATTTTTTTTTATACCTAATACCTAGAATTTTACGAACATCAAGTAATTCTATTACATGAAAAAAAATGAGTAGGTAATGAATTTTTATCTTGTTTATCAGGATTCGCGTCCGCTCCTCCTCCTCTAGCTAGATAATAGAGCACGTGTGTGTTAACATTTTTCAAATCTAAAAAAAGTAAACACATTTGCGGTGATTAGCTACTATTATAGGACATTTTTCCAGATCTACATATAACAAAAATGAGGTATTTGCAGATGAAAAAATAATCATTGCCAGTTACATACTTCGGTCATTAGGTATGTACTTAATAAATATGTATAATGCACAAAGCTTATGAAAGTGAGAAATCGCTTGAATAAATTTAATTTCAATGAAAATGACTTCACTTTCTAAGATTGAAAGTTTCAAAATAGAAAAACAAGACCTTATAATGTTTTCTTTCAGTAGATTTTGAAGAGTTTTTAATTTTGACTCATTGGAATTAAAAAAAACCCCCCACAATAACTCAAAATCTATTTATACTTACTAAATATTTTCAAGTCTTGGGACTCGAAACACCGATCTCCAGGTTAAAAGTCTGCTGCCTGATGAATCAATGTGAATTGTGAATAATTATATACTTAGATAAATGTACCTATAGGTAGACACCTATTTTCTGTAATGGTATTAACATAAAAACAATGAAGGTTTACACACCTCTACAATCAATATCATAGATTCCAAAGCTACATATAGTACTTGTATATTTATGTTTTGTAAAGGTATAGGTATAGGTATGTACTAGTTATACTAAGGCGAGGAGGATAATATTCAGCAAACTTTTCTCATTTTCTCTCTTTTCGTTAATACGAAAGGATTTCGGGATGAAGGTTCTTCTTGTGGTTTAAATGTTTTGAACCTTTTTAAAGAATTTGTAACCGTACACTTTATCCTATTCACTTTTAGGATTAGGTGTGTATTCATACAGGATCACTCGGACGCAGACTTACTGATTCAATTGTTCCACAATATTAGATCTGTATAAAGTACATATTACTTATAAAGATTTTACAGGATCACTAGGGTTATCTGATTGATTTATTTGTTCAAGATATTATCAGAACTTCTTGCAAAGTATAAACTTTTTTTTCTTATTTTAAATGGAACACTTGTGGGAGGTAAAGATCTACGCACTCCGGGGGGAAACTAGTGAAAAATGCTTTTATATAGCATTGGCACTAGGTTACCTATACAGTATACAAGTCTTAGTCTCACCCAGGCCTAGGTTTTTCGGAAACGAGCCTTTATTTTTAAGGGGATTAAATTTCATCAATTTTTTTGTCTACACGGCCCCAGTCAGCCTGGGCATGGACCAAATTTTTAGTCTTATTGAGAGAAGTTCATTGCAACAAATTTCAGTGAGTTATAACTTACGGTTCTCGAGATACAGCGTCGGACGTTCTGGATAATATCCATAGACATATTTTGACCTATCTGTATAACTCGTTAACCGTAAGGCCGGCCATTCACGTACAGTCCAAACTGTCAGTTTGGACCATCAGTCCAAACTGACAGTTTGGACTGTAAACTGAGATGCCCACTCACATTCAGTTAAAACCATCAGTTCTCACAATGGATTCCGACGACGACATCGCTGTTCTCGGATTATTTTTCGTAATAATCAAGAAAAAGAAAAAAAGAAAGCCTAAAAGTCAGTGGTGCAAGAAGTGGTTTCAAAGACGTAATCAATATTCTGATGTTACTTTATTAAAAGAATTATCATCTGAGGAACCACTAGATTACCTGAATTATTTGCGAATGTCGCAAACGGCGTATGAAAAATTAACTTTGGTGGTCCCACGAGAACCGGTGCATTCAACGCGCCATCAACGCTGGCGTTGATGGCGCGTATACATTTGTATGTTTATTTGTTGTTGTATATATTTTTCAATATATAATATATACAACATGTCTATTATTGTAAATTAGTTTGTCCAAACTATATTCTTTATATTCTTCGGAATTAACTTTCCAGAGACAGGGCTCTGATCTTAAAATTGCAATGAAATCGACAGTTGCTTGAGATGCCTTTTGGCGCGACATTTTTAAAAATTCAAAATCGGTAATCTGAACTCTGAAGAGAAATTGGGTAACTGAGGACGGAAAGCGCCATTCACATAAAAAATTTAACTGTCAGTCCAAGCACCTTCAGTTCAAAATATAAAATTTTTATAATCCTACAGTCCAACTCATTAGTCCAATTGGACTGCAGTCCACTGCCATTCACGTCAGTCGAAAGTATCAGTTTGGACTGATCAGTCCAAACTGTCAGTTTGAACTGATCGTGAATGGCCGGCCTAAGTTCTAGTCTAGAGCATTATTATTAAGATCCACCAATGTCTCCATTTCTTTTCTAAATCCTGTACAATAATAAATTAATTCCTCTCGTAATTTCATTGGTAGTCATTTATACAAGAAACGACTCATTTTTTCTCATTACGTATGCGAAGTATTACAGAAAATATTTTTTTCTATATCCAGCCGAATATCGAACTCAGGTACCGTGGGGTCCGTGTTGCTAATGCTAACAAAAAATAATTACTATCTATTATGTAGAAGGATTTGGAACTCCCTGTATAGTTTATTTTCTCTTCAATTTTATTTTGTTGAAAAACACATACCTACATTACTTTCAATCCACAATAAAAAGGATCGAATGTGGAGGGGATAAGATTGATTAAATTCGTTTTTCAATTCATGTGTGATTGTTGATTGTCTAGAAAATCTAGGGTGTACGTCTGTACGTGTTAGTTAGATAGTGATATTATTTCTCGTTTAGTACTGAATGACACATTTATTTCACCTATTTACAGAAAGGGGTAGTTTGTGTAGGCCAGGATCCGTTTCTTCTTTCTCTTTCTTCAACCTCTAGATTCTAGGTCATTCAAGACGGGGTTTTACCCTCCATATAATATGTTGAAAACTCACAAATCAGCCGGCCACATTAACATCATACAGTGGCGTAGCTAGACCTACGCCACTGACATCTTACAGCCTGAGTTGGGCTGGGAATAGCTAGCATTATATGAGGGTCAAATTTGAGTATTCACCCAATGAGTCCTGACCTCGCTAGACGTGATGTGATGTACACACCAGTTTATTTAAATAGCCATACTATCTCAAACCCATACCAAAAAGAGTTCACTAATGCAATGCACAAAAAAATAGAAATGAGAAGATGACGAATAAATCACTGAAACGGTTTTCAAAAAAGAATTTAAATTCACTGCGACACTGCGTGGTAAGGATAAAGGGAGGGGTGAGGGCCAGTGAGGGATAGCGTTTAGTGTAATTCCAAATGGACAGCACGGGAGAAGAGGGGAAGAGACAGGATGAGGGAGAAAAGAATGAGGGACAATAGAAGGGGGAAGTAAAAGAGGAAGAAGAGAGGTACGCTCGTTACTTTCAATAAATCAAAAATATGAAATTAAATGTCAAATTTATTATAAATAAAACATTCCTATACACAATATAATGCTTCCTGGCTGTCTGGGTCGACACATTCGGAGAGATAGATATATATATAATATAAATGTATGTATATTGTAGAAGAACAAGAGGGAGATAAAAAGAGAATGCGCAAGAAAAAGTTGGAGAAAGTGTGAATATCGACTATCTACGAGTTATCTAAATTAGTTAATAAAAAGTCGATTATTGTCGACTAGTGTCAAACAAGACGCGACACAAGTTAAATTTTAAGCACAGTCGCCCTAGGTAAAGGTTTGTATCAAAATTACTTTCACTGTAAAAGCTGCAATTTCAGTTCAATCAAGCTGCAATTTTCAGAGTATGTTCCACTTGTTCCACTCATGCTTATTAATGAAATCTACTATTTTTGTACTTAATCATTATTTAAAAAAAATATGTTGTGAACAATACCCATTGTGCGTATTGGAACGCCCTCTTAATCAATTTTTAAATCAGGAGAGTCTAAATCGTCGATTGCTCACAGGTAATGGAAACAAAAAGTTAAATTGAGCAAAAGAAAAGGAATTAAAGAAAATCGAATGTTATCCGTCATCTTCTCTTTTACCTTTTCTCCAATCACTCCCGTTTTCTCGCTCTTGTTCTAACATTTCGTCTTGTATAAACACCTGGCAGGGTTTCAGAGAAACTGCACTAATCGAGATGACTTGTGACCATTGGGATGACTGACTGAATTGACTTCTTTGATATTTCTCAAGAATCACGGGAATTAGAGTTCAGTTAATTCATTATTTAGAAAGCTTTTCAAAACATTCTATAATATACCTAGCTGCCTAGCTCTATAGTTTTATTCTGTAGCATTCTAAAGAATACTTTTAATCAAATCGAAAAATTCAAGGACCGAATTTACTTGTCTAACGTGAGATACTAGTAGTTCTGTGAACTGTAAACCTTACACAGATTCAACTATCGCATTATAAATGTTCAAACAAGTATGAGAACATCAAGACCTTTCATTCAATACCCCTTCCATACGTTTTAATATAAAAATATCAAACGGCCCTCTGTTTTGGCCCTTTTTTTGATTTTTTTACTACAGTGCGGTCCCCTTAACTTTCACGATCACCAAATTTTACAACTGAACTTAAATGTATTTTTTTGACCACTCTACAAAAATTGTTTTATTCAATAAAAATAGAAAAATCGTTTTCAATTTTCACCAAAACGGCCCCATTTGGCCCCGAAGCACGTAATTCGGCACAAAAACTATACGTAAAATTCGAAGACCTCCATAAACATGTATACAAAATTTCATCTATTTTGAAGATTCCGTTCGAGAGTTATCGCGGAACAGACAGACAGACACACAGACCGACAGACAAACGAAAGCCAAATGGTCCAGTATACAAGTTAAAACAGAACCTCACTGTGTTCGGTTAACTATGGAATGCTAACCTATTTATTATGCTACAAACTTTATTAGTACAATAAGATCAATTTAATACCTCGGATTTCATCCCGTCTACCAAATTTGATCAAAACTAAGAGGAAACTTGTTTGTTTTAATATTTTGAGAGGGATTTTTGCCCTCTACTTAATTATTTACTTTCATATATCTGTAAAGTATAGAAAGTATTATTAGCTGATAACATTTCTCCTGATCCTAATATAGTGATTTTCATCAAATGGTCTATTCGTATTGTGGTGTACAACAACTTACTTTAAAAAAATATCTCATCATCATAGGGTGGCGTCATCGTGAACGATGGTAGCCAGACAGTGGAGAAATGACTCAGCACTTCTACCACTGTCTCTACAAGGAGGCTAATAAATGACAAGGCCCCCCCAGAACCAAGCCAATGCTGGTCTACTCCCTGCTTATAGTGCCCCAGCCAGATCTCGCAAACTGTAATATAGTATATCATTATTTTTTACAGATTAAAGTCCTTTTCTATGATGTTTAAAAATATACAATATAGAAATTAGGTACTCACATGTTTCTACATTTTGTAGTCGACGTACCTAGTCAGTCGCATCAGATAAAAAAGAGAATGTAAAATGCGAAAAATTTAATAAAAAATTATCATTACTGCATGGAATTACTGGTCCCTTGGGCACTAGTGAATTAATTAAGAAGAGATGAAAAATAATGAAATGGGAGCGAGTTTAGTGGTGCGTTGTAACAGAGTGAGGTTTAATATCACGTCCCCCGGGCCCGAGGGTAGACCTAGGTTCGTAGTGAACATTCAAATTTAATTCTGTCAAATTTTAATGGTGGTTTGTCGATCGTTTGCACTGGAGCATAGAATACAAGAGATAGGTCATAACGGACATAAAGAATTCCATGGTGTTACGAAAAAATTACAATGTTTGTTTAGTAGGTTCATAATTTTTAGACATATCTATATCTATAAAAGAAAGCTGTCTGTATGTATGTGTGTGTGTGTGTATGTATGTATGTTCTTTATACAAATCCACACCGTTTGACCGAGAAACCTGAAATTTTGCACATAGGTCCGCTTGGATCAGGAAATTCTTCTAGGCTAGATTATATCTCCCTGAGGTTAAGCTACAATGAGTAAGGATAAAAAATAGATGGGTGACGCAAAAAAAATGCACGTTTTTTGACATAAATGACATTTTTTCTCGAAATTTGTCGCGACGACCTATCAACTCAAAGCGAGAAAGTTTTAGGCAAGGGCTTGAGTTTTCAATTGACATATCGATCGCGAATTTCTGATGAGCCGTTCTTGAGCTACGCCGGGTAAGGTAAAAAAATGGATGGGTAACATGTAAAATATTCACGTTTTTTGACCTAAATGACATTTTTTCTCGAAATTTGAAGTGACGACCTATCAACTCAGAGCGAGAAAGTTTTAGGCAAGGGTTTAGGCTTTCATTTGACATATTGATCGCGAAATTCTGATGAGCCATTCTTGAGCTACGCCGGGGAAGGCCAGAAAATAGATGGGCGACAAAAAATATTCAGGTTTTTTTTCAAACCTAAATGACATTTTGTGTGTGTGTGTGTGGTGTGTGTGTGTGTGTGTGTGTGTGTGTGTGGTGTGTGTTGTGTTGTATGGTGTGTGTGTGGTGTGTGTGTGTGTGTGTGTGTGGTGTGTGTGTGTGTGTGTGTGGTGTGTGTGGTGTGTGTGTGTGTGTGTGTGTGTGTGTGTGTGTGTGTGTGTGTGTGTGTGTGGTGTGTGTGTGTGGTGTGTGTGTGTGTGTGTGTGTGTGGTGTGTGTGTGGTGTGTGTGTGTGTGTGTGTGTGTGTGTGTGTGTGGTGTGTGTGGTGTGGTATGTGTGTGTGTGTGGTGTGTGCGTGTGTGCGTGTGTGTGCGTGTGTGTGGGTGTGTGTGGATGTGTGTATGTGGATGTGTGTGTGTGGGTGGGTGTGTGTGTGCGTTGTGTGTGTTTGATGGGCTGGCGAAGCGGCGGGTGTAACCCGCTAGTCTATATCTATAAAAGAAAGCTGTCTGTATGTATGTATGTGTGTATGTATGTATGTATGTGTGTATGTATGTTCTTTATACAAATCCACACCGTTTGACCGAGAAACCTGAAATTTTGCACATAGGTCCGCTTGAATCAGGAAATTCTTCTAGGCTAGATTATATCTCCCTGAGGTTAAGCTACAATGAGTAAGGATAAAAAATAGATGGGTGACGCAAAATATATTAACGTTTTTTGACAAAAATGACATTTTTTCTCGAAATTTGTCGCGACGACCTGTCAACTCAAAGCGAGAAAGTTTTAGGCAAGGGTTTGAGCTTTCAATTGACATATCGATCGCGAATTTCTGATGAGCCGTTCTTGAGCTACGCCGGGTAAGGTAAAAGAATGGATGGGTAACACGTAAAATATTCACGTTTTTTAACCTAAATGACATTTTTTCTCGAAATTTGAAGTGAGACCTATCAACTCAGAGTGAGAAAGTTGTAGTCAAGGGTCTGAGGACAAAATTTTCAAGGTTTTCGACACATTCTCTCTCTCTCTCTCTAATTGTTTTGTGTGTGTGTGTGTTTGTTTCTCTTTTCATCTTTTTATCACTGTTTCTCTGTGTACCGGTAAATTTCTGGTGGCTAAAAATTTATGTGTAAGTTGATTTTATATTGTAGATGTGCATATGTGCAATAAGAAAGGATTTTATTATATTCTAACTGCGGCACCAGCCGCGTTGGAAAAAGGATTTTACTTCTTATGAGAAGCGGGAAATTTTACACTAATCCGCTTTATAAACCACAGCATTCTCCCCTCTTCTGTGGATTGAGTTTTTTTTACTTGAACCGTTGTAAACGATGATTTCACGCTTTTTTTCTAATCCACAGTGTTCTCCCCTCTATAAGCCACAGTATTCTCCCCTCTTCTGTGGATTGAGTTTTTTTTTACTTGAACCGTTGTAAACGATGATTTCACGCTTTTTCCATTTTATTATTTTCCTTTAAAAAATCATTAGCAAATACACACTCAAATAACATCCTATGATTCAATGAAGAATAATAAAACTCAACATTACTTTCGTTTCAATAAATGCACACGGACAGATGGGTGACGCAAAATATATTCACGTTTTTTGACCTAAATGAGATTTTTTCTCGAAATTCAAAGTGACGAACTCAAAGCGAGAAAGTTTTAGGCAAGGGTTCAGGCTTTCATTTAACATATTGATCGCGAAATTCTGGTGAGCCATTGTTGAGATACACCGAGTAAGGACAAAAGTTGGAAGTTAAGCTACGATTTTGAAGAGCCGTTCATGAGAAATTTATTACCTGGACGCCAGTACCCTACAATTTGAGCGATGCATTGGTCTACCCTACAACATGGAGGAAATGGATGCTACCATGGGTAATAATTCCGTCCCACAACAAATTATACTACAATGCTACCATTTTTACCTTTAAAAGCATGTAAGAAGAAAACTTGATCAAAATCAAATTAAACAAATTTTGTTGTTGTGATATTCTTCTATATTATTAAAAAGAACCAAGATGACCAATTTTGCGGGGACGGGTTTGAAGTATTACGAGGTTTTCATAACTTATTTATTCATGTCCTATACCCATATGTACCAAGATGGGTGGTTATAATTCGTTTGACATTTGAAAGAGAATGCTGAAGACATTATCAGCACCCTTGAACAGACATTTTGTTTAAAATTATGGTAATTACATATTATGTATTATAGTCATTTTGTATATAAAAAATTGTAAATAAAGCTTGATCAGAATTGTTGATAATAACGTAAGTACCCTACACGCAAGTACCCTACAGCGCGAAGTATCCAAGTACCCTACAAAAATGGCTTCCCCTTCTTTCCTCCAAGGCTATCAACGAGCGCTGATTTCCATGCATTGTTGGCATCACTGTATAATTAAAACCGTTTTTTCTTTTCATTTCAATTTTTGCGGGAGAAAAAGACGTTTGAACTTTGATCTTAAAATTGACCATGCCTGTTTGAATATTCTTGATAGTTATTAATGATACTTAGATAATTAATACTTAATAATGAAACATTGATAATTAATACTCAATACTGATACCCTGATAATTTATAATGATACCGAAGTAATAATAGAAGCACAATATAGAGTCAGTACTGTAAATATAAAGTGAAAAGTACCTACTTTCCCTAGATCCTATAAAGGTAAGTTTCTCTTTGTTAATTTCAATTTTTAAAATTATTTCTGCGATAGTTTTCTATCAGTAGTAAACCAAGGTCTAATACATTTCGAAAAGCAAAATATCTTAAATGGAAAGTATCATTCTGTGTCCTTTTTAAATGGAAGTACATTTAAGTAAAGTACCTTAGGTACATTTAAGTAAAGAAGTACATTTTAGTAATCTGAACAGAAAAAAACATGCCTATTCACTCTTGGTTTTTTTTTCTGTTAGAAAACAAACGGAATGGAAATTTATACTTCATTTTAGTAAAATTAATGTGATATATCTACAACTTTTCTAACTTAGCACATTGCATAACTGCTTAATATACAGTTGTCCACACAAAATTGAAGAGAAATATTCTGCAGTTATGCACCTATTACTTATGACATTTGCTTGGTTTCAAGAAAATACGCGCATTGTTATTTTTAAGTACTGACACTTTAATAAAAAAAAAATCATTGAATTTATGATGAGTAAAGGAAGCACTAGGACACCTTAATCAATAGGTACCTACCTAACTAGGTACTTTCCTAATAATAAATGATAGGTTCGTAATATGCATGCATAGCAGGAAGAAAAATAAACTGGTGTGAACATCACACGACTTTCAATTACAATTCAGGAAATTTTGCCAGAAATTAAAACATTTTTAAGTTAAATTTAAAGAAAAATCGTGATTTAGTTACAAATGATTTAGTAAATAATCTCAGAATTTAGCGATAATAGAGAGGATGAATTGTGTCCATAATTGGCAGTGTATCTATCTCACAAATTAAATTTATCTAATGGGTACGTTTTCATATTCTATTTTCATTTTTTGCGTCCAATGAACTAGAATACGCCTTTCTATTATATTGCTCGCCCAATATATAATAATAATAAAATAAAATAAAAAACAGCAACTCAGTGGGAAAGAGCCTGCAAGTATGTTTTTTAGGATAAAAATATTATCCTAATGATAAGGTATCTGAAGATGCAAGGAGTACTTTCACTCGCATGGTTTGTTCTACTGAAGGTGCACTCCACAAAGAACAGTATTGAGTGACAAATGGAACAAGTCTTTCAGTATGGTTAAAAACATTGCTTGGGTCAACACATAGTTCTCAATCATTAGATCCATTGACTTGAGAATTAGAGGATCAAGGAAAAAAAAATCGACCAATTTCTGAATATGTTTAAAATATTTTTTTAAAAAAAAGGAAAAAATTGTCTTCACCCAAACATAAAAATAAAATTCACACAATATAATAATTATAAAAAAAATTGTTTTTTAGGATTATGTTAAAACCGATTTTACCTAGGAAATCAATCGATTGTTGAGTCTTACATGAAGAGGTTATTTATATTTTATGTACATTACAAATCATTTCAATTTCAGACAATCATCATGCCACCAAAAAAACGCAAATCCATTGGAAGTGTTCAACCTAAAGCAAAACAAATGAGACAGATCCGCATGAATGAGACCCCAGCACAGAGTCAATCCCGTCTACAAACAAATAGAGAAAGAATTGAAGAGACAAGAAGGCGAGAAACGGAAGAAGAAAGAACAGAGAGACTGACACAGAATAGAATGAGAGTTGAAGAAGAGAGAAGAAACGAGACCGAAGAAGAAAGGATAGAGAGACTGACACAGAAAAGAATGAGAGTTGAAGAAGATAGAAGAAACGAGACCGAAGAAGAAAGGATAGAGAGACTCACACAGAATAGAATGAGAGTTGAAGAAGATAGAAGAAACGAGACCGAAGAAGAAAGAACAGAGAGACTGACACAGAATAGAATGAGAGTTGAAGAAGATAGAAGAAACGAGACCGAAGAAGAAAGAACAGAGAGACTGACACAGAATAGAATGAGAGTTGAAGAAGATAGAAGAAACGAGACCGAAGAAGAAAGAACAGAGAGACTGACACAGAATAGAATGAGAGTTGAAGAAGATAGAAGAAACGAGACCGAAGAAGAAAAAACAGAGAGACTGACACAGAAAAGAATAACAGTTGAAGAAGAAAGAAGAAACGAGACCGAAGAAGAAAGAATAGAGAGACTGACACAGAATAGAATGAGAGTTGAAGAAGATAGAAGAAACGAGACCGAAGAAGAAAGAACAGAGAGACTGACACAGAATAGAATGAGAGTTGAAGAAGATAGAAGAAACGAGACCGAAGAAGAAAGAACAGAGAGACTGACACAGAATAGAATGAGAGTTGAAGAAGATAGAAGAAACGAGACCGAAGAGGAAAGGACAGAGAGAATAACAGAAGACAGGATAAGAACAACTGCAAGGAGACAAAAAAATCCAGAACTCGCTATGGCAGGCTTTGCTTATGACAGGCAAAAGGACTATGCTAATCATCCAAAAATTCGAATTGGTTCTATGAACAAAATTTGCCGTCATTGCCAAGCACGAAAGTTCCCCACAGAGCCTCCTGGTTTGTGCTGCAATGGCGGAAAAGTAAAATTAGAGCCTTTAGCGCCACCACCTGCCACACTACAAACATACATGGCTGGAGAGACTACAGAAAGTAAACACTTCCTGAAAAACTTGCGACGGTACAACAGCTGTTTCCAAATGACGTCATTCGGTGCTACAAATATCGTAGAACAGTCTGGATTTCAGTCAACCTTCACCATACAAGGACAGGTAAGCTAGATTGAATTATTATTAATAATAATAATAACATCCTCGAGGTATGAATGAACCTCACACAATCAAAGAAAAAATGTATACCCGCTGGGATTCGAACTCGTGCATCTCGCATACTTGGTCAGTGTAATACCGCTCTGTCACGGAGGCCGCCAAAAAATAGCAATTTTTGTTATTCATAGGTATATGTGAATTCACGGAATCTAAATTATCCCCCAAAAAACACTACGTGTAAAAATAGTCGTCAAGTGTTGGAATGATTAAAAAGAAGTGATATCAAAAACGTCAATTTTCTATGTTTGAAGGAATTATTTTAATTCCTTGATAATTCAACCAAAATAATAGCCGCACAACAACAATACACCTTTGAGCAAACTTCGATTTGGTATTTTGAGAATTTAACCAAGAAATAGCCACACAACAAAACAATGCTCTTGTAAGAACAATGTTGCATAATTACAAAACCATTGTTCTTACAAGAGCATTGTTTTGTTGTGTGGCTATTTTTTGGTTAAATTCTCAAAATACCAAATCGAAGTTTGCTCAAAGGTGTATTGTTGTTGTGCGGCTATTATTTTGGTTGAATTATCAAGGAATTAAAATAATTCCTTCAAACATAGAAAATTGACGTTTTTGATATCACTTCTTTTTAATCATTCCAACACTTGACGACTATTTTTACACGTAGTGTTTTTTGGGGGATATCACTACTTTTTGATTTAATTGATTTCAAATAGACAAAGAAGTTTCAAATAGAAGACTTGTTTCTACGAGACAAAGAGAAAAATATTAGGATACCGACAGCCTGAATATTATTCATAGATAATATCGGAACAATTCAGTACCTCTCTCTGCTGTACCCAGTTCTAGAGATGGGTATTTGGGTAATATTGTAATTTTGTAATACCGAGTATTTCATAGAACCGGTACCCGGTATCGTACCCGGCCCCAGTGTGTAATACCAAGTATTTAATAGAACCGGTACCCGGCTACTATGTACGATACGTCGGTACTCGGTCCCGGTGTGTAATACCGAGTATTTCATAAAACCGGTACCCAGTACGGTACGCGGATCCGGTGTGTTATACCGACTACTGAGTATTTCATAGAATCGGTACTCAGTTCCGGTACTCGATTCACGAGTATAAAAATCGGTTCTTGTACCATTGTAAGTGATTGTACCATTATAATACGAATCACGCACTCATTAAAGAAAAACAAAGCTTTCGAGTATACAATTATTTTTTTAATGCAATTGATTACTCTATAAATAAGAACCAGTACATACTAATTATTACTCTCAAGAACCGGTACTTTATGAGTAAAGTAATAACTCGTACCTATCTCTTCAATAAGTACATTAGGTAATGATCGACTCTCGCCTGAGGGCTATTTATATTATTTTATATACTGGGCATCCATAAAGTCTCACCCAGGCCTGGGTTTCTCGAAAACGACTCAAAATATCAAAAAACGCAAAAATTCGTATACCTTTATTATTATTTTTTTTTTTTTTCATTTTCAGCCAAAAATAAAATTTGCCTACACGGCCCCAGTCAGGCTGGACATGGACCAACTTTAAAATCTTAAATAGAATGATATGTCTTGTGACATATTGTTTTAAAGGTCTCATAGAGAGAATTTCATTACAATAAATTTCAGTGAATTATACAACTTGCCGTTCATGAGATACAGGGTCGGACGTCCTGCGTAATATCCATATAATTATTTTTTTAAGAGATTGGGTGGAAGAGATCGCCACAGGTAATAACCCCGCCCTTTAGGTAGGACATTAGTGTTATTTCTTTTTACTTATTTCTTTTGGCATTTGTTTTTTTTTTTTTTTTTTTTCCTCTAAACAAGTGAGTCTGGAATCACAGCCCTACCCAGGCTGGGTGAGGTAAATGTAGGTAGCTGGAACGATTCCATGCGAATGGAGGGTAAAACCCTCCGTCCTGACTAGTTAAAATCAGGACGTTAAAACCAAATACAATCAACTGGTCACCATCGTTTTAAAATGAGGTTGGTGTGATAATTGGTGCTTCTTTTGTGGAACTTCAACCAGTATATAATAATGAAGAAAAAAAACATAACTATTTAATCATAAAATCTATTACCAAAAATTAATTATAATCAACTAGTGTTTTAACCTTGTATTGAAAAATTAGTAATGAACTGGTAGGTAGATGGAAATTCGATCTTGGTAAAATAAAGAGGGAAATGAAAGTGCCGAGTATTATTGTATGTTCCGAAATTGACTCTTACTATGGCTCTAAGAAATGTTGACCCATATATTTGCCTAACTTCGAGTTGCTAAACATGGTGTCATTTCAGCATAATCAGTAGATATAAACAGAAGAAGCGAGAAATTATACTAGATATACATTTAATAATTATAAATTAATAGGCAAGCATATATCCTGAAAATATTCTGAAAATTTCAACTCAATTGGACAAAAAATGCAACTTATATCACGTTACATACAAAGGTAGATGGATAATTAGATTGTGACAAATCAATGTTGATCGAGTTAAACCATACTCACTTCGTTCGAAATTAAACGGTCATAGAAGGTTGACTCAAACAAGCAACTACTGTTTTTTTTTCTCACGAGAATACCGGACATGCAAAGTACAGAGTAAAAAAAAAAAATCTACCTTGCCGGATTCGAACCCAGGTCACCTTGCAAACTTTGTGTTTTACCTACACCAGTCGACGACCACAGAGACTGCTCAATACATAATATTTTATTATATTTATCATTTGATCTACATTAATCAATATTTTTGCCTCTTACTGGCCAATATTTTATACACTTCTCATAATATAGACCTAGTTTACCTCTTGATGTAGAAATCTTTGAATGAAGTTATAAAACGTTATTATTCCCGTTCTGATTAACCGGTCTGTTGGCAGCTTGGATGAAGCAAAGACGATTGAATCCCATCTTTATTTCAAGTTCTATGTGAGGCGAAGTTTTTTTTGTTACTCTCATAAATATAGAATCAGTTTTACTTCCGAGAAATTTCTAATATTAGAAATCGGAAGTATTGTGTTCGTTTTTGTAAAAAAAAATATTTTTTTTTGCTCCGATTTCATTTTTTTTCATATTTCTGGACGTTTCATAACCTACTGAGTAAATTTGGTTTTGTGTCTGTCTGTCGGTCTGTCGGTCTGTCGGTCTGTCTGTCTGTCTGTCTGTCTGTCTGTCTGTCGGTCTGTAAAAACGATTCCTTGTAACGCGCAAATCTCGGAAACTACTCGACCGATTTTAATGAAATTTTGCACACATCTAGGAGACATTCTGTAGATGGTCCCATTTTAAATTCATTGAATTCATACCAGCGGTTCTGGGTGAAAGAGACCATGCGCCTGACCACTAACTTTTTACTTAAACGCTTATATCTCGTGAACGGTACACTCGATTTCGATGAAATTTTGTGAGAATATGCATATTATTGTTTAACATAGGTAATTTATATTTATTTTTAAATTAATTATAATTTGACTCTGATATTTAAGAAAATCCGAAATTTTTGACAAAAAAGTAAAAAAATAAGGACCACGACTTGCCGATACAGAATTTTTTGTGGAATGTAGAATGTATAAAAAACGATATTCTACCATATAAAACAAAATTTGAAGAAAATCGGTTGAGTCGTTTTGGAGATACACGTAATTTTCTATAAAATCTCAAAATTGGCACGTGTTTACAATGTGAAGCAATCACGAGGAAGTATTGTGTCCATAATTGGCAGTGTTTTTTTTCTTTTTATGTCTCACACTGTCGCTGATTTTTCTAAAATTTTATTTACATCGTAGTATAATTTTGCGTAATTAGACCTTTAGTAGGAACCTTCAGTCATCCACGTGGGATAATTAGGCGTGGCTCCAGGGTTCATTATAGATATTCCTTTAGAGGTCTTTAAATACTTTTCTACTTTTTTCAACCATCTGAAATTAAGTGATCTCATTCCCTTTGACTAGACCTTTCTAAAAACACCAAAAATACATCTCTAGGATAACAATAGACGGCTCTGGGCTCCATAATAAGTATTCCTTTCAAAGGCTATAACTCAAGTTTGGTCCAGTGTAATACTTTGGTTACATTTTTATATTTTTTCCTATGATAAGGCCTTTCAAAAAATACCACAATCGCAGCTCCAAGATAACCAGGGGCGGCTCTGTGCAACTTTCCGGTTTTATTTTAGAAGGCTATATCTCCTACCCTATAAAATATAAATACTTGAAACTATAAAAGGTATGCAGAAATAAAAATTCCCTATCCAAAAACGTAGCTCACGTCTTTCCACGATAAGCACACGTTGCTGTACCCTTGACAGAAAATTGGTCTGAAAAAAAAACCCGTATGAATAATTTCATGAAATTCAAGATTTTACGCGTGGCCAGAAAACGACTTTAACTGTACGTAGGAACCTCGCGCTTTCGTGAAACACAATCTATTTTGGCGTCTCATTACGAATTTGACATAAAAATTGATAAAAGTTAGCGGGAAGTGGGCGAAAACAATAAAACAAAATACATATAAACTCTGTTTCGTGTTAATATAGGCCGGTTGGCTGGCGCTACTTGACGAGCGCTCGCCTACCGGCGAGCTTGATATCACTATAAACGTAACTAATAGATATATTTTTTAACTCATCTCAGTAACTTGATCGTTAAGGCTGAAGATGGTGGTTCGACTACCAAGGAATGCATGGATTTAGTAATGCAGTTTTGAGTAATTGTGATATCACTCACATGATTAACTAGAAAATCTTATATTTTTCCCACTCCAGGTTTACCATCGCATAGGATCCATGCTACCACCAGAAGGTGAAACACCGAAGTTCCTCCAGATTTACTTCATGGGGGATGAAGAGGAAGAGACTGAGACTAGGTGTCACCACATTCCAGGTGTTCGGTCTGACATTGTCAGTAATATTCAGTCTATGTTACACCAGGAAAACCATCTTCTCCAATCATTTAAATCTTCTCTGGAGAAGATGACCCATGATGAACATAGAGTTGTCATTAAAGCAGATCGAACTCCAGTGGGTATGTTCTTTTTTTGTTTTTTATGTTTTTTTTTTAACGTCACTTTCAACTGCATGGTCATTCACGACGGGGGTGTTACCATCCATTTGCAAGAAACTCACAAAACTACTACCCACATTAACCTCACCTAGCCTAGCTTGGGCCGGAATCCAGCATCACGAAGTATCCACCTCGCTGGGCGTTGCTTAACTTCGGTGATCCTACGAGAACCGATGCATTTAACACGCCATCAACACAGACAGATAAGTTTTTATTTTCCTTATCCTATAGAAAGGAAAGTAATAGAATCACCGCAAATTTTGTCAGTTTTTTAGTGCCAAAACATGTTTTAGTGTCCCGAGAGCCTAAATGCAAAGTTTCAGCCATTGGTCCGTGTGTCAGTAAGAACGGTAAGAGCTACTTTGGTATGTAGTATACTTTATTTTTAGAGAAAATGTGATACGAAACTTTTCAATGAAATCGGTGCCGCCAGTGGCGGCCTTTTGATCGCCATCTGACGATTCTGGTTAAACGATAAAAAAAATACGTTATTAGAACAAGTTTTTCTTAAAAAAAAAAAAAAAAAAAAAATAGGTTTCAATGGGTTTAATTCGATCATTTTTTGATATCTTGAACTTTTAGAAATCCGGCCCCAATTCCCCGGTATTTTGGGTGGGGACCCAATTGGGCTCATTTTTCCATTATTAATCCTAGACAGGAGTTGTGACGTATCAAATTCAACGCTTTTGAGGTGCTGATTAAAAATTTGATGATACTTTCTAGCTAACTGTTACCGTTGAGTCACCAATGGCAGAATCCGAATGTTGTGTGGTGTCACACCAGTTTATTTTCATTATTTATTAATGAGTAGGTTATACTTTTACTTTGGTCCATTTCGAGAACTCCGTGTTGTACTTCATGTTATGTTCTATTGTTCATATTATAGGTATCATTATCAGTGACTGGTTGATTTAAACTTAAACGTACACTTTAGTTTTACGAAACAACTTTTCGTTTTAGATAATAATAAATACTAACAACCATATCATTTCATGTATGGAGGTGCGTTGTAAATAATATATTTTATGTATAAATTTTTAAATGAAATTAAATGAAATTATAAAATTACCTATTTAAAGTAAAATTACCAATATACAAAAAAAAGTCAACTACATTTCAAGAAAATATCTATATAGTTCTTTTTTTAATTTGCAGGAGAACATGAAAGACGGTTTAATGCTCCTCAAGTCAATGAAGTTGCCATTTTAATGACAAATGATATACAGCAGCACAGGGATATTGTAATTGAAAAAAGAAGCAATGTAATAAAAAGAATCACAGAGACACATGCTTACTATGATGGATTACAATATCCTCTCATATTCCCCTATGGAGAAAGTGGATATCATTTTCTAATCAAACAGATCACACCAGCTACTGGTGAGCCGACTTCCAAGAAGGTCTCAGCCATGAACTTTTATGCATACAGACTTATGATTCGCGAGAATGAAAACCACATTCTAAAATGTCGACAACTTTTCCATCAATTTGTTGTCGATATGTACGCGAAAATTGAAACCGAGAGATTGTTGTACATACGACACAATCAAACTAAATTGAGATCAGAACAATATGTCCACCTTCGTGATGCTGTTGCAAATGATGGCAACGTAGACCCCAATGAATTAGGCAGAGCGACGATTCTACCATCCACATTCACTGGGAGCCCCAGACACATGCATGAATATGCACAAGATGCTATGGCGTTTGTGAGAACATGGGGCCGTCCAGACCTATTCATCACATTTACCTGTAACCCAACATGGGATGACATAAAAGAATTGCTGTTGCCTGGACAAGCCGCAAGTGACAGGCACGATATTACTGCCCGTATATTCAAACGGAAATGCAAATCCCTGTTAGATTTACTCACCAAGCAACAAGTTTTTGGGGAAGTTAGATGCTGGATGTACTCCATTGAATGGCAAAAGAGAGGTAAAGTGCTTCTTTTTTCTAAAGCAGATTACTGCTATTTTCAAAAGTCATAATATCATAACCAATAATTAAACCTTATACAGTGGTAAATTTTTACGGTTCTGGCAGGACCCGCACTAGCGACCTACAGATTCCAAATTCTTCATCCAAATTTACATCTTTTGATAAGATAAGCCAGATGAAACGTATAATTTTCAGTTGTTGGTCAAAGATTTCTAAATAAAACCCAACTGATGAGTACCAACCTATCTAATTATTATTTATTTTTATTTCTTCAGGTCTTCCCCATGCCCACATTTTGGTTTGGTTAGTGGAAAAAATTAGACCAAATCAGATTGACCAAATCATCTCAGCGGAGATACCAGACAATAATGTCGATCCTGAGCTATTTCAAATTGTGACTAAGAACATGATCCATGGTCCATGTGGTTCCCTGAATAGCAACTCACCATGTATGTCTGATGGAAAATGTACAAAGAGGTAAATTGTTTATTATAACAGGTTTATACCTAATTCTAATGGTACTTAAGTATTCAAAACTCCACTAATATAAATGATTCATAAGAATAATATAGGTAATCTATATACAATTATAAAAAATGAAGTTCGATTTAAATAATGATATAGTTATAGCAAGCATAATAAGGTATATATTACTTACACATCACATACATTTTTAGGTAGGTAGGTAGGTACTCACTTAATTAATAGCAATTAATACTGTCCAGTGTACAGTAAGTACCAATTAAATAATAAATAAATAAATGTGTGTTCTTTGTGTTATTATATCAGAATTTTAGTGGGTAGCGCAGAATTATAGGACTTTTCCGTATTTTTAATATCCCAATATATAATTTTTGCCTATAATTCCGCCACTGGTCGCTCCTAACATTAAAGCGGCTACTCATTTTTTCTCACGAGGTATGAGTGGACCCCGAACACCCAAATACAGAGCAGAAAAAATCCTGCCCCGCTGGAGATCAAACCCAGGTCACCATACAGGCAATGCCTAGCGCGATAACTCACTTGGCCACAGTGACTACTCAATTAGATAATAATTAGGCATGTAAATTTTCCTGAAGCATATTCATTATAAATAGGTATCATTATAAGAAACTGATGTACTGACTTAAACACACACTGAAAATGAAAAAAGGACCAGGTCCTAACTAAATTAAAAAAAAAACGGCTTTAAAAGTTATATATCTCAGAACAAAAACGAATTACGGCCTCCAAAGGTAGTGTAATAAATCAGAATGAATGACAAGTGAATTCCGCCAGTGTCCTTTAGTCATGTCTACCTGTGTTCCTCATGTCTACCTGTGTTCCTTAAAAAATACTTGGCCACATTTTGTATGAATCAAATTTAGTAGTTTTGACTTAGGCCCGTATTTTTGAACGACCCTAAAACAAATTTAGTGTGAGTGGTCCGGATACGCGTGCGCAGTGAATCATATCAGCCACAGAGACAGAATTTATTTTGAACTTAAGTTTTGAACGCTTCTTACAAATCTTGAGCGCAGCTCAGCGCATGAGCAGAAACCATTTCAGCCAGAAAGATGTAGATATAAATATAAATAAACAACACGTTTCTTTGCATTTCCAATCAGCTGACCCTAAAAGTAAATGAAATTTGTTGAAATTTTGAAGTGTCGAAATTGGTCACTTTACAATTGCCGGTGATTTCTCATCGGTATTTTTGAAATTCGTGAAGACAAATTATAATATTTCTTGGAAGTGATTTTACTTCCTAACTATTATTGTATTTTATTTATTTAGCAAATAGATAACCTTTTTAACAAATTTGTGATAATCCATTATAATTATGCTAGCAATATTCGAGAAACAAACAAAACGCTAATTTTGCACCGCCAAGAAAGAAAGAAAGAAAAGCTTTTTTATATACCTACGTATATCCACGTATTTTCTTTGGGAAGACGAACATATTTCAAGAGATATCCTTAATTTTGAATGTCCTAATAGAGCCTGAAAGACCTGAAGACATCTGATTAAGAAAAAAGTTTGCTAACAAGTAGTTTGGACCAACTAATTTACAATAGACATGTTGTATTTATTGAAAGTTAAATATTTGTCATTATATTCTAAATATTAATAAAAAATATTATATGTATCTTTTAATCAAGTATATATGCAAAATAAAAATATTTTTACTGTACCCTCCTCATTATAGGACAAAGGTAGCATTTACCTATCTCGTTTTTTTTTTCATATTACGACGGGGGTTTTACCCTGCGATCGTAGGAAACTCACAAACCTTCTACCCACATTAACTTCAGCCAGCCTGGGTTGGGTCGAAATGCCCACATCACGAAGTCTTCACCTGGACGTTGCTTAACTTTGGTGGTCCCACGAGAACCGGTGCATTCACAGCGCCATCAACGCTGGCTCTATCTGGTTTATTTGTGATTTTATATCACAACGTATGTCGGTAGGTTGACGAAATTTCAAGTAACATATTCATTTTTTATTCTCGTATGTCACAAGTGGTCGTCTCTACCAATACTCATTTTTCCACACCAGATATTAGTGAACCACGTAACATCCAAAATACAGATATAAAAAAGTCTAATTCCTCCGGAATTCAAACTCAGCTCACTTCAATGTAAGTCTGGTGCGCTAGACCACTCGGACACTGTGACTCCTGACACCGTCGAGCATAAAAAGTCTTTGAAGGGGTTGGGAAATCATGAATAATGAGTACATTTGGTAGATACCTGTGTAGAAAATAAGTAGAATGAAAACATTGAAAAGAGAACATTGGTATGTGATAAAACAATGAATTAACATTTTCTTTTATTAATAAATTAATTCAATTATTGAACAATAGATAGCACAGTCTGAGTTGGACCGGGAATAGCTAGCATCAAGATTGTCCAAAATTTAAATGGTCACCCATCCGAGTCCTGAATTCGCTGGACGTTGCTTATCATAATCGACGGACCGAAAACTGGTGAATTCAACGTGCCATCGACACTAGAATCAACATTCAACGTGCCTGTGAGATATAAATTGTAGGTACTTCTTTCGCTGAGAAGGCTGAGATCGGAATAGTAATAATTATTTTCAAATTGGCTTCCATCTCGGAAAAAACTTGTTTAAATTCATAAAAAGGATAAAGAAATTTAAAACTATTAAACAAGAAGAATCACCAGACAAAAATTATTTTTGAAAAGATTAGAAAATGTAAACAATAACACAGATGATTTTCACACAGAGGTGAAAATACCCTCTGTGTGAAATGGGCCATATTCACAGAAAAATTGTAATTGCTCGTGAGGAAAGAAAATGTTTGCAAGCTTTATTTTTAGCTTTGTGATGTACATATACCTTTTACTTCCATAGAAACAAAAGCTTTTGATATTTGATAAAAGAAAAAACTCTTTATTGTACTCAAAACTTTTTTATTGTAGATCGAAGCAACTCCTTTGGATTTCGGAAGAAAAAGCATTTCCTTCTTTTGAATGGGGCCCAATATTGCGCCTGTGCGGAAACGGCATCGAGCACTGAGGTTATATAAACATAGAGGGAACCCGATGTATCAAGATTTGCGTTCAAAAGGGACTATCAGCTGATTTCAAAATCAATGCCGGACTTGTAGTAATTTTTCTTTCGCAAAAGAGTGGGTACCTAAACTACCTAATTCTTCTAAAATAATATTTTTACTATTTTCATACTTACATATTAGTAATTTCTGTCTTTCTTCCTCTTTTACTTTCCTTATTTTCTACTTATTATGTAGTAATATAAGAGTTGGTATCTGACGTGAAAATTAAAGATGTTTAGATGTCCGCCTTTACATGAAGTAAACAAAAAATTCAAATAAATTGAACCAATCAGAAGCCGGGATTTGTTGAAAGAGGGACCATCAGCTGTTCAAAGTTGGACGCATAAATTTGTTCAACTCGAGATAGGTAAGGTTCCCTCTATATTATATGATCTCAGTGGAATCGAGAGATTCATAAGTCACAATTTATATACTTAATTGGCCAAAAAATTTCAAAATCCCGACGGTTGTCCCTAAAGTAGTTTTAGGGACGTTCAAAAATACGGGCCTTAATGTAGGTTGTCGTCGAATTTAGAAGAAAAAAATTCAAGCTATAAAATATGGCCATTAGTGTACGGCCTGGCCATACGCCAGCCTCCGTGGCGTAATGGTTGTGACTACTGCCCGTAGTCCAGAGATCCCGAGTTCGATCCCCGGTTGGAGCAGACTTTTCGAAGAAAATTCTGTTCCCTCCAAACACGTGAGGCTGACATTTCCGGCCCTACCCAGGCTGGGTGAGGTTGATGTGGGTAGCTGGTACGATTCCCAGCGAATGGAGGGTAACACCCCCGTCCAGATCAGAACGTTAAAACCAAATAGAATCGTTGGCGTTAGGAAGGGCATCCAGCCATAAAAAACTTGCTCCAACCTACCAACCTCAACCATGAGGTTTAACAATGCCGACCCCAAAAGCAACATAAGCTAATATGGGATAAAGGCAAGGGAGATTTTTATATTTATAGTGTCTTAAGGATACTAGGTAAAAAAGTCTGAATGGACACTAGCCGAACTCACTTGGCCGTCTTTCTGAAATATCACTTCCTACTTTTAAAGCCCAAATTTTTTGGAAGGGTAGATAATTAAGTCCGAGGGGACATTGGCCAAATTCACTTGGTTTTAGTTTAGAGATATTACGTACTACCTACTTCTAGAAGCCAAGTTTTTTCGGAAGTAGTTGGAACTTGGTCATTATTTCAATAATATTATTAGGAATCATTATACCTCTACAACAATGTATTTTGTCCCTATAAATTTACATGATATTTTTTCTCCCTCTTTCTTTCAGATACCCAAGAGAAATGGTTCCAGAAACTGTCAGTGGCAATGACGGATACCCCCTCTACCGTAGAAGGTCAACTGACAATGGAGGCCAGTATGCTACATTGAAAGTGCGAGGAAATGATATGGATGTAGATAATAGATGGGTTGTCCCTTATTCACCCATATTGTCAAAAGCATTTCAAGCACATATCAACGTGGAATACTGCAATTCAGTCAAGTCCATTAAGTACATATGCAAATATGTAAACAAAGGATCAGACATGGCTGTATTTGCAGTAGAAAACAGAGATGAAATCCTACAATATCAGCTGGGACGATACATCAGCAGTAATGAAGCTGTGTGGAGAATATTTTCTTTCCCCATCCACGAGCGATATCCTACAGTGGTTCATCTAGCTGTGCATCTGGAGAACGGACAACGGGTTTATTTCACCTCCGACAATGCCCAGGCCAGAGCTGAAACGCCCCCTGAAACAACCCTGACAGCTTTTTTTTCCCTCTGTTCATCTGATTCATTTGCAAAGAAACTCCTCTACTCAGAAGTACCTACATATTACACTTGGAACACAAGTACCAAGAAATTTGTAGCCCGTAAGGAAGGGAAACCAGTAGAAGGACAGGCAAATATGTATGCGTCAGATGCAATAGGCCGAATCTACACTGTGCACCCTAACAATGCGGAGTGCTTCTTTCTTCGGTTGTTGTTGGTCAATATCTGCGGCCCCACATCATTTCAGGCCTTGAAGAAGGTGGAGGATAGGGTTTGTGCAACATACAGAGAAGCATGCCAGCTCTTGAACCTTCTGGAGAATGACTCCCATTGGGACAATGCACTTTCAGATGCCTCAGAAACGGCCTTACCTCAGCAAATACGTTTCCTCTTCTCTATAATACTAACAACTTGCGCTCCATCGAACCCGCAAGAACTTTGGGAGAAACACAAGGAGAGTATGAGTGAAGATATTCTCCATCGTCATTCAAGCGACATGTATACACCGCTAATTTTCAATCAAGCTCTGTTAGAAATTGAAGATATTTGTACTTCAATTGCACATAAGTCGTTAGACCAATTAGGTTTAACGATTAATATAGATCGATCAGAAGTTGACCAGATTGATTACCGGCGTGAATCTAGCTTCAATGTTGAAGAGCTCCAGATTTTTGTAAGGGAAAACATCTCCAAACTAAATTGTGAACAAAAGGAGGTATTTGAAATTATAATGAGCAGAGTTATAGACAAGCAAGGAGGATTTTTCTTCTTGGACGCTCCAGGAGGAACAGGGAAAACTTTCCTGATATCTCTTATCCTCGCAAAGATACGAGCCGAAGGTGGAATCGCATTGGCAGTCGCATCCTTCGGCATAGCGGCCACATTATTAGATGGAGGCAGAACTGCTCATTCTGCACTGAAGCTACCTCTGAACGTTGATCTGACAGAGACCCCAACATGCAACATCACCAAGAACTCAGGCATGGGTCGAGTTTTGAAAACATGCGACCTTATCATTTGGGACGAGTGCACAATGGCGCATAAAAAATCATTGGAGGCTCTGTCAAACTCTCTGAAAGATTTCAGAAGCAGCGCCCAGATCTTTGGAAATGCTTTAATTTTGCTGTCGGGCGATTTTCGTCAAACATTGCCAGTAATTCCAAGGTCAACCCCTGCTGACGAAATAAATGCCTGCCTGAAGTCTTCTTCTCTGTGGTGTCACGTAAAGACGCTCACTTTAAAAACCAACATGAGGATCGAGCTCCAACGTGACAACACTTCAGCCGGAGAGTTCTCTGAACAACTGCTGGCAATTGGAAATGGGTATGATACCACTCATAAACTATTAGAAGATTTCTGTACTCTAGCCAGTTGTACAGATGAACTTATAGCTTTGGTATTTCCCACTATTGAAACCAAATTCACAGACAAAGACTGGCTGAGTTCAAGAGCTATTTTGGCACCTAAGAACAGTGATGTTAATACTATCAACTCAACAATACTAGACAAAATACCAGGTAAGTGGTAGTATCACTGTTCTTTTACATTATCTGTCATTTTATGTCTCTAAATTCCTCTTAAAGTAAACAAAATATACCAGCGCCCATCGCCGGCTCCGCTAAATCATCAAGCACACACAAATGATAATCATACAAACATAAGATATATTATGTTTAGATATGCATATATTATTGTATATAATTATTAGCGGGTTATAATAACTACCGCCGCTTCGCCAGCCCATCAAACACACCATAAACACACCCACACTGAAAAAAAAACCTGAATATTTTTTGCGTCACCCATCCAATTTTTATCCTTACTCATTGTAGCTTAACCTTAGGGAGATATAACCTAGCCTAGAAGAATTCCCTAATCCAAACGGACCTATGTGCAAAATTTCAGGTTTCTCGGTCAAACGGTGTGGATTTATATAAAGAACATACATACAATTATACATACACACACACATACAGACAGCTTTACTTTATAGATATAGATATAGGTATGTGTATTGTAAGTACTTATTTTCAAACAAATAATGTATTAAATAACAGTACCCACGAACAAGGTACATAATTATTATCTATTTAACAAGTGCTCTTCTCTCCTACAGGCGAGTACAAAACGTACACATCACTGGACTCGATGATGAACCAAGACGAGGCAGTGAACTATCCAACCGAGTTCCTGAACTCTCTCGACCTGCCGGGGGTGCCACCCCATGAGTTGAAACTTAAAGTTGGCATACCAGTGATCCTGATGAGGAATATTCATCCACCTGAACTTTGTAACGGCACAAGATTGGTAGTCAAAAAATTGATGAATAATGTAATCGAAGCAACGATCATTAAAGGGAAGTTCAAAGGAAAAGATTTCCTACTTCCTAGATTGCCAATCATACCATCTGATGTGCCGTTTGAGTTCAAACGGATCCAATTTCCAATCAGGCCTGCATTCGCCATGACCATAAACAAGGCTCAAGGACAATCCCTTGAAGTGTGCGGTGTTGAATTAAAAACCCCCTGCTTTTCCCATGGACAGCTGTACGTGGCGTGCTCTCGCGTGGGCAAACCATCCAGTCTATACATCCATGCTCCTGAAGGGAAAACTAAAAATGTCGTCTATCCAAAAGCCTTGGAATAAAGTAAGTAAATAAATGCCTTAATTGTTACAACAATGCATCAATGACGAATAAAGCATTAATCAATATATGAAAATTTATATTTATAAATATAATAAAATGTTTTCCTTTTATTTCCAGGACCGCGGCCGGTGCAGAACTACGGCAGCTACAATACGCCGAGAATTTATTTGTTGTGAACATCACAACAAATAAATGTGTATGATGGATGATGAGGGGGGTTTTTAGTGGGTCGGTTTGCATCATCCTGAGAGGGTCCTCTACCCTTTCCGAGTGGTGTACATCATCCCCACACTGTCTATTGTCACTACGACAATATTCGTCCTAATCTCAGCATTGACACTCACACTCCAATAAGAGTGGGAGTTTTAATGTTGAGAGTAAGAGAGGATTTTACCTCCCGGGCATCCCCACCCAAAAAAAAAAAAAAAAAAAATACGTAGAAATACGTAGCATACTTGATATATAAGCGAAAAATCTAAATAGGACCTCTTTTCACCTCCTTTGAACCACCTTTACCTCCCCTCCCCCCCTAACTCTGTTTCCTCCCATGATAGACATCAGGACTTTTAGTATGCTTACTATCTCACCTTCCTGTACTAATATCCGAAAGAATTGGCTACCTCTCACGCACTCTACAACTTATTCCTTAATTAGACAGAGAAACTTGAAATTTTGCACATACATAGGTCCGTCTGGAGGAAGGACAAAAATCGATAGGTGGCAGAAAAAAATATTCACGTTTTTCAACCTAAATGACTTTTCCTCGAAATTTGAAGTGATGTCAACTCAAATCGATAAAGTTTTAGGTCATATCGATCGCAAAAAATATATTCTCTTTTATCGACTCAAATGACGCGTGTGTGTGTGTGTGTGTGTGTGTGTGTGTGTGTGTGTGTGTGTGTGTGTGTGTGGTGTATGTGTGTGGTGTATGTGTGTGGTGTGTGTGTGTGGTGTGTGTGTGTGTGTGTGTGTGTTGTGTTGGTGTGTTGTGTTGGTGTGTTGTGTTGTGTGTGTGTGTGGGTGTGTGTGTGTGTCTCTGTGTGTGAGTGTCTGTGTGTGTGTGTGGGTTTGTGTGTGTGGTGGTGTGGTGTGTGTGTGTGTGTGTGTGGTGTTGTGGTGTGTGTGTGCGTGTGTGTGTGTGCGTGTGTGGTGTGTGTGCGTTGTGTGCGTGTGTGTGGTGTGCGTTGTGTGTGTGTGTGTGCGTTGTGTATGTGTGTGCGTTTGTGTGTGTGTGTGTGTGCGTTGTGTGTGTGTTTGATGGGCTGGCGAAGCGGCGGGTGTAACCCGCTAGTACATAATATAAATGCATTTTTACCTCCTTCTAGAATTATAATTTATACTAGTTGATGGTTCGAGTCCCGATTTCGGTAAAAATTTAGCGATGTGAGTTTAAATAGTTGTGACATCACAAATCACAAAAGTGATTAACGCAAATATGATAACATTCTTATTTGATCAAACTGATCAGGAGCTCATTTTAGAGTTTACTTGAGGGAAGAACTCTGTATGAATTAGAACTTATATCAGAATCAAAATGACCCATATCGTCAAAAAAAAACTATATCATAGATACATTAATATGTGTCTTTTTGTTTAATTCAACTCTCTAATCTCTCTATGAATTACTTCTTGTATTGCTTAAAACAGTAAATTATTAATTACGGTAATTTTGAGATTTTATACTTATTTACCTCTCATATTAAAAAAAATCCAAAATTGTGGACAAAAAAGTGCAAAAACAAGGTCTGCGACTTGCCGATAAATTTTTTTTTGTAGGATATAAAGAATGTAAAAAAATATTCTCCCATAGAAGTTAAATTTGAAGAAAATCGGTAAAGCAGTTTTGGAGATACAAGTGATTTGGTATAAAATCTCAAAATTACCAAGTGTATAAAATGTGAACCAATCACGAAGAAGTATTGTGTCTATAATTTACAATTTATTTTATGTTACATGTTTTAAAATTCAGTATTTCAAACAGGAGTGAATTTATTGTTGGTGAACATAACTCCAGGGCCACCCTGTATATTTAAAAAGAAAAATGTTACTTTTAGGCTCTCAAACTTGTTGAAATAATTCGATGCTGAACTTGCCAGAGTAAAGTAATAGTATAATTGTTCATTATACCTGCCCTTCTCTATTTTTCACTGTAGAAAACAGAAGAGAAGACGTCTACCTACCTACATTTTCCAATAAACGTAAAGTGCCCTGGGTGCGGGGGAGGATACAGTTTGTGCCTGGAGGAGCGCATAATTCTTCACACTCATTAACTTCCGCTCTAATTGGACTACAATTAGTACAATTATCATGGTTTTTTCCGTTTTCACTCGAATTAATTAGAATTGATGGAATTAAACAGTTGCGCCCCCCTCCTGCATCTCGTGATCCATTCTACTGTTGGAAGTGAAATGAAAAAGATTCAAATGAAATGGTTAGCGGGTTGTGCTGAAAGCAGTTGCTGAAACAAATTAGAAAAAAGTGCCTCGGGTAAGACTTTTAGTGAAGATGTTTTTTGTGGATTTTTCTTTTACGGTATTTATAATAATGAGAGTGAAAAAGAGATTCCTGACACATAAAATATTATGTAAACTAGGTGATCGAGATTATTGCTTTTATGTTTTACATAAAATTAATATCTATTTAATAAATGTACTCTCATTGATTGTAGTCAATAATAAAATATAAAATTTATAAGAAACCTAATTTAGCCTCCCCGGTTTTTTTTTATTTTAATATGAGTGTTTCACACCCTTTGTTATTTCGTAGCCATGAAATAGGAGCTACTGTAGACGCTTATGGTCTATGTTGTAGCCTGCCCCTCCTCTGATGGGCAAAAAGTGATACAGTACTTCCCATTATTTAGGGGCTGGGTCAACAAGATATCCCTTAAAAACAACTGTAAGCAAATTAAGAATACAAATTTTTGTCGGCGCAGGGGTTCCAACCCAAGGCTTTCCGCATGGAAAGCAAGTGCATAGCCACTGGTTGGTTTAGGAATTAATCTCATTATATAATCATTTACAACACTTATTAATAAAATAATTAGTTTAAAATACTGTAATACTGTTACATGGTTCAAATATTATGTTATTGTATTTAAACTAAACATGCATTAATGTACGAAAATACGTACGTAACATTAATGCACCTTTTCAGTGTAGTAGGTATAGCTAGTAGGTAATATCCATGTATGTTTACCTAGTACAGACACCATTCAGAACAGCATTATTTGCTGTTCGTAAGGATAAATAAAATTACTCAAGTAGGAGCAGATAAAAATTTTATTTTTAAGGAATGAGATAATGCAAAAACTTATTCATAGAAACTTTAGCATCATAAACTAAATATGGTTTTGTAATAAAACAAATTGCAGAGCAAGGAAATGACAGGGGGAGGAATGGAGGATTCAGGAAAGAGTAAGCTGAAAACTCTTAATTGCGGTAGCTGCGAGGATTCTGCAGAAAGCAAAGGGTATTATTAAGGAGGGTGGTCGTGCGTCACACCGCCATGTCAAAACGCAAGAAAGGAAGATGGGATATTAAGAGTTCTTATACGTCACAAGACTAACTACCAATTTCACGTCCATGTAGACATTTACATGTGATGTATGTAGGTGGAAAAATGCTCTGTATCAATATTGTTCAAACATGCTATGGTATTTTATGTTTTCCTGAGGAACACTCCCAGACGCCCGGATTAATTTAATTTATACCAAGGATCAATACAATTAACATTTACATTGGAGGGCATTTATTCAGGACTAAAATAACTAAAATACGAGTACGTTACTTTACGCAAAAAAGTTATCATATTTGTGCTAATCATGTTCATGATGTCACAACTACTCAATCTCACGGTGCAAAATATTTACCGAAATTGTTACTCGAATCACCGACCTCCAGGTTACACGTCCGCCTTTTCGATCAAGCAGACAAGCTACTGTGGTCGGTCGGTTACGTTAAGTAGTAATTACAATTTTTTTTTCTTTCTTAGAAGCTTTAGCTTAGGAAAAATACCTTTGTTATCCTCTTATTAAATAAATAAATCAATCAAAAAGAAAAGAAAAAAAGACATATCTAGAAATAATTCATCACATTGAAATGAAATAAGAAATAATAAAGATCGCCTTTCAAAAAGCATATAGTAGTGTTTTTCAAATTAAATTTCTGTTTTCTTTCGTAAGCTCTTCTTGAGTTTCAGTACAAGTACAAAAATAACTATACATTTCCATCACTGCTCGAACGAAGTGAAGGTTCTATAGAAGGTTCATGGGCTTCGTTGTTTTGATATACAAGGTCCGCCAAAAAAAAAAGGATCTACTCGAAATAAATAGCTAGAGGACGGATTATTATTTTTTTTTTAATGCTAAAACACATGTACCATTATATATCGAGGGGGAATCCTTTTCTACTAGGTTTTGATTTTTTAACGTTACTAGGAGCGTCCCCAGGGGGTCGACTTTGGAATATTAATAGAACTATCCTATTAGTAAAACATATTTATAAAATATAAAAAATATTTTAAGACAAGTTTGAGATTTTTAATCAAAACAGGGCCGGATATATCGTACATTTAATTTCACAGGTTAAGTAATGTTTCCTAAAAAGATTAATTGTATTATTGTAAAAAGTGTTAAACACATGTCTTCCTATTTAAAAGAATGAATTTTCATGCTTTTTTTATTATTAGCTTTACCAGGGGAGGTGTCAAGTTTTAAATTGTGTAAAAACTATTCTATTTCATTATAATCTGTACTGAATTTTTCGCAATAATGTGAGGTAAATCCGGCCCTGTTTTATTTTAAATTGAACAACAAGAATCATTGCACAGTTTATACTCGAAAAGGGATTGTTTTTACATTTTTTAAAAAAGTTGACCCTTTGACATATCCCCTGGTAGAGCTAATGGTATCAAGAAGGTATGAAATTATTTTCATTATTTGAAATGGAAAAACATGTAGTTAACATTTTTTTAACAAAAAGAAAACATTATTTTTTTTTACATAATAATGAAACCTGTGAAATGAAATGTACGATATCTTTGGCCCTGATTTGGTTAAGAATCAAAAACTTGACTTAAAATACTATTAGTGTCAACTAATTTTCAGAAATGTATTACAAATAGGGTAGTTCCATTTAAAAGTCCAAATTTGATCCCCCCGGGGCCGCCCCTGGTAATGATAAAAAATCAAAACCTAGTGCAGTAGAAAAAGTTTCCCGCTCGTTATATTGGTACACGTGTTTTAGCATTTTTTAAAATTTTAATCCGTTCCCTAGATATTTCGAGTGGCTCTTTTTTTTGGCGGACCCTGCATGTAGGTTTGTAGGTACTTACATTTTGTAGTCATATTATTTTGTATACTCAGAATGTTAGGCAATCACCATAATGGTCACTCGTGGATTTTTTCAAAATGTGTATTGCATGAATATCAACAAACATTGAACGAGATTTTTTTTAAACCCCTTGTACAAATGTACAAGCCTGAGTGGAGAGTGCAATCTCTACCCATGCTGATTCCTGCACCACAGATATATACAACATACATACTCGTAGTCATTTTCATCCTTCGCTTCTAAATATGAAAAATCAGTTAATGGAAACTCTAATTAATGTCAATAAACGCGAAATAAACCAAATGGTTTCGTAGTATTTTTATCATCAGCATAATAATTATTTCTATGAATTTTTGTGAGTAAATAACTGAATGAATAAATATTAAAAACATAACTTTATAATGCTGAGAACTCAAAAATGAATCTATGCACGTTTGTAGGATAATCTATCACTCAAGAATGAATCCATGCAGGTTTGCAGGATAATATAAATCGCCTCTTAGGGTTTAGAGTATTCAGAACTAAATTTCAATAAATTACTTAAACATCTTCTTATTTCAATTAAGTATCCTTTTCAAGAAGAAAATCAAAAGAAGGACACGTGAAATTATTGAATATACTCCACTCTAATAGCTCAAAACTCCAGCGAGACAGAACGACAAAATTTATTGCAATAAACTAAAATATTACATCATGATCTTTACAAAAATGTATCGAAATATGGGTAGTTTTCTATATAAATTTTTTAGTTGACCTCCTGAGGCCGCCCTAGCTAAAATTAAAACTTTGAGTACTCCTGGGGAAAGGTCCCCTTTAAAAATAAAAATTAAGTATTTTTGCTTTTATTTTTTTAAATTTTGTTCAATTTACGAGAAGTGAGAGCTGTGTAATGTTCTTTTAAACACCCTATAATGTACCTATTATGTAGATCATCAATATCATGTCCTAGAATTATTAAGAATCATGTAAAAATAATAATAATAATAAGGTACATATCGATATCGCACCCTTAGAATTATTAATATAAATAATCAAATCAAAGTAGATTTTATTGTTTTAAAACAGTGATATGTCAAATTTTCAATTGCGTTTTTTGACGTATAACCCCTGATTCTAAGGGTGCGATATATTAAAATGAATTCAAGATAGGTAGTACGAACTACCCTAGCGTCATTTTTTATTCAAATTTCAAAATTTGGAAGTTTCTTTCTTTTTCACAGGCAAAAATATTCTGACTGTCCTAGGGTTGAAAAATGTTTATGTTCTCGAATCTCTATCTGTTGGAGTAACAAACTTTTCTTAAGCTAAAGTCTACACAGAAGTTTTTTCTCTCAGTTTCGCTACATCGCATCGGGGCGAAAGATAAGTACTTACTAAGTAAGTAGGTAAAGTCGAAAAATAAAATTTAAATACTCCATGTTTATTGGTAGGACAGATGGTGGGGTTTGCTAACAGTTTCTTTTGTGAGTGCTTTCTGAAGAAAACTTGCCCTTGCCCTTAACGTTTATAATGGCATAAGTATGAAAACTTGGGTTGAAAGAAACTCTGAGGATGAAGCTTCAAGTTAGATGTTTGAAGTGTGCAGTGGAATTAATGTGTTTGAAATATTTGTAGGACCTATTAAATGAGTAGGTAGGTACCTAACACTAACTTTAATGAATTTCTGAGAAATATAATATGTGCTACTAGTGTCCTTTTTGTTATCAAATAAGTATAAATATTACTATAGATATTATTTTTTTACTGATTTCTAGATATTTGAGATTTTATTTATTTCACAAAAAAGAAAGGGTTACTTCTAAATTGAACAAGATCATTTTAAATTAAAAAAGAGAGTTACAGTAACACCAACATAGTATGACTTATATGACAGTACTAGAGATATACTCAATGTATTAAATAATATTTTTCAACATTTTTTGTAGCAATAATTTGGGTTAGTAAATTATGCTTATATTATGCATTTATCAAATCAATTCTGTGGATCTGATGGATAAACAACTAGAGGGTGAAATAATCCTAGATCGTACAAATTTATAATAACATTATGGGATGAATAATGTTAATATCTAGGTTAATAAAGAAAATGTAATTGGTCACTTGACCACTAAACTTGATGGACCCGTGATTTCACACATGGTGGATTCCTCTCCAATGAATGCCGCAAGTTTCAAAATATCGATCTAGCTTTAAGGAGGCTCCAAAATTATGATATCCTTAAGCTTCTCTAAACGCATCATACACTAAAACTAAAATGTCAATATTCAATACCAGAGTACACAATGAAGTCATACAAACGCATCAGATTACACACCATTTGGTGGCGTGGGTTTGCAAATCCTCAATCTACTCCTCCAACCAAGTCACATGAGCAGGGGGAGGTGTAATGTAGGTATTGGACAATTATTTTGAGTAGAGGAGGGGTCCGGAAAATGTATTTGTGAAGGGGTGAGAAAGAACAATCACCGTTCAGTGAGCTTTTGTGCAGTAATTTTTACAGTATTTTTCTAGTAATTCAAGTCAGGGGAGGATTTCAGTGGAACCTTATAATTTTGCAAACTTGAATGAAAAAATTAGACAACCGAACAGAATGTATCAAAATGATGCAACACTGACCCACTTTTATTGAGATATTTTGACCGTTTTTAATACTTTATTATATCGTTAATAATATAGAGAGTACATAGAAAATCTAAAGTATCGTATCGTATACCTAGGTTTGATGAATTTTTGATAGTTAGATTCAACAATCACATCTTCGTACTCATACCTAATCATGATCAATATAGGATTAAGTATTATAATTATGTTTTACGGCTTGTATGATTCATCAAGACGGGGAACCTCCCCACGCTGGGAATCAGGGAAGCACACCATCTACCCACATAAAACTCGCCCACCTGGGGCTCTGCTGGAAACCACACGTATTATTAACCGATTTGTTACTGGCAAATTCTTCCCAAAAGAGAAGATTTGAACTCAGGACCTCTAGACCATGAGCATTAGTTACAACTATTAGTAATTTGTGAAATGTTATTCAATGGAAGGTAAATGACGTGGGCGACGGACGTATGAAATAATTTTCCGCCACTGACCACGCATCAGCAGACACCACACCATATTCTCTGAAAGTTTTTCATCCGAGTAAATAGAGGAAAATTTTTATCAAGGTAAAAGCTTTTTTCTACATTCAATTTGCAATCAGTGACAAAAATTGTTTTACTTTATTTTTCTTCTCCTCTCTGATCCTGTGCAGGGGACACTCTCATTTCGCCGTGCACATGAAACTCATATTCTGTGTGAAAATAAGTACCTACCCACTTGGGCTGAAAGTCATGTGCTATAGTCTACTCTCCAAAAGGAAGTTGTAAGGCCACAGATACTACTTTCAAGTCATATTTTTGTTTCAAGACAGCTTCTTTTCATCCGCGCCGTAAAATTTATTAAGTAGGTATGCAACGCGCAGTGTATCAGGTAAATAGAGGAGGCACCCCATTCACATTTTCACATAATTACTAACGAAAACCCTTCTCTGTCGTGAGGGAATTGTTCCCTATTACTTCAGTATTTAGAGTTATTTTCCATATTTCTTCTATACCTAACAAATTTTTTTAATAATTTTAAAATAGAGTTTACCTGACCTATATTTACTGTTTGTCTGCTGTAAAAGCCTTACATAAACAAAAAAAGCGACCACCTCATTCAGAGGAAAACATTGCAAGCTGAGGGTTCAGAAGTGAACACCCAAAGGAATCAATCATTATTTGATACCTACTGGGTATATTATTTGCAGTTCACTTGCTCTTAAGTTCCCAGTAGCTCAGTGGTAAAGGCGGCACTGTGTGAATCCAGAGATTCCAGAGGTCGCGGGTTCAAAACCCAGCCGGGACAAGACAAGTTATCCTCCCTTTTGGGATTTTTAACACATAATAATACGTCTTGGGCTTACTGCTAGAATAATGGGACTTAAAAGCCCTAATCGGGCAGTATAAATAAGGCGATATTATTATTATTAATGAGGACCTCACAACTATTGATAATGTATTAATGGAGCACTCGAGACGAAAAGCTTATCTCTTCTAAAAATTTGAAACCGAGATCTGGTAGTCTCATCTCGAATAAATAGTATTGGTATTCTATTGAATAGAATATATTCAAACACAGAATTACTATTACAAAAAGCACCCGTATTTTTTTCATCTTGACATAGTAAGTTAATGACTGTAAATACTGGTAGTATAAAATATTCTCCCGTACACTACACCGGGTAATGATAAATGATTTAATTTACACAATTACGTACATTGATCTGTACAAAGTATTTTGTGTAAGAAAACCCTTCAACAGTTGCTTTAAAATGAAACACAAGATGTGCAAGGGATGAGATAGAGATAGAACACATTTATTTTTAGTATTATGATGAAATTGAGGTAGGGCTTTGCGTAGAATAAATTGGAACGAAGATTTTTTTTAAACATGAGCTCTAACTATTGATCCTTCTGCCTCGTTACAAATCCTTTTTGAATTATCCAATTCCTACATATTATCCAATTTGAAATTACGAATGCTTCGTTAAACTATGTCAGAGTTCAAAGCGATTAAAAGTTATTTTTTAGAGGGCGGGATTGAAAAGTTTGCTGCCACTGAATAGCAACTTTTAACGTTATTTACACGAGTCGTTGATTTTGTGTTTTCTGTTGAACGCTATCGATTGGTGACATACCATTGGCAACAGAGGCGCCGACTGAAATCTTTGGAATGAAGAAGATTTGCATTAAGACCTTTGTCATCTACCCAGCAATTTGCATTTATGTCGGTCATCAAAATTGTTCAAATAATATTAACAAACATAGGTACCTATTCGATTTTTTATGAATACTAGAATACTGTTTTTCATATGGTAGAATATTCTTTTTCATACATTCTAAATTCTACAAAAAATTCTGTATAGGCAAGTCAAGTCTAGATTGCTAGATGACGTTATTTTTGAACTGTATGGTCTAATTTTTTTGCAATTTCTTCAATATCAAGGCTCAACTATAAATTATGCAATGAATAATAAAAATTTACCATGTAAAACGTCAATAGGCATAAAAGAATGCAAAATTTCATCAAAATCAGGTGTACCGTTCACGAGGTATAAACGTTTAAGTAAAAAGTTAGAGGTTAGGCGCATGGTCTCTATCTCTAGAAACCGCTAAAGCGAACGAAGCTTATACATTTTAAATGAGCCCATCTACAATTTTTTTTTTTTTTTTTTTTTTTTTTTGAAATCCGTTTAGTAGTTTGCGAGATTTGCATTACAAATGCATTTAACAGACCAATTGTGGACGCAATACTTTCTCGTGAATGGTAATCATAAGTTTCAACTTTTACTATCGCTAGAATCAGAGATTTTTTTATTGAATCACCAGTATCTACAAAATTTGCCAGCCTATTCTCTTCAAACTTGTATTATAATGTAGGATACAGGTTTTTTTTATTATTATAGAGCTAGTTTTCATTATGTTTTGATAGCCTTTTTCTTATTTTGTTTGTCTTTGCCTTTTCCCAAATCTATATTCACCCGCAGAATCGACCAGTCACTTTATTTTTCCATTTGACACCATACTAAATTTGTAGTTGATAGAAAACGAACAGTATGTATGTAACAGTATTAATACTAAACAGAATAACACACATTTTTAACTTTTCGGGTACATGAGTTTTATTAAATCAATTGAAAAAAAAATCATACGCTTTGTTTTCCTACGAGAAAAAAACGACCGAATTAGTTTAATATGTTTTTTTTCCCCATTTAATGTTAATCTCCACACCTACTTTGCTCTCAAAAGAAAATTACTCAGAAAATTTTAATTACAAAAAAGTTATGTCAAATTTAATCCATCAGGAAATATATGGAGTCAAATGCAAAAACAACAAGTGTCCTGTTCATTCTGCCGGCGAGTGTACTTAGGGTCGGAATTGGTCAACCTCGTGGTTGAGGTTGGTTGGTTGTGGCATATTTTAATGGCCGGATATCCTTTCCTAACGCCAACGATTCTATTTTGATTTAATCGTACCAGCTACCGAAATTAACTTCACCCATCCTGGGTAGGGCCGGAATTGCCAGTTCCTCTTGTACGGAGGGAACAGAATTTCCCAGGATCTCTAGACTAGATCGTTACGCCACGGAGGCTGGCGGTAACCTTGACTTTAACCTTAACGAATTAATTATCTTCAAATACCTCAATTTTCTTTAATTACTCTTTGTAAATCTACCTACACTCTTCTCTTATGTACCTATTGAAAAGCTTAGTCAACGGAATACAGATTGTCTTTAGGAAGAAAGAGAAGAAAGCAACGCATGACTGTTTGACACGCGAAAGCTCCCCTCGGCACCAGTTTTATTTTGCCTGTCTCGTTATCCGTTTTTCAGTTGGAAGTTTTTTCGAATATAAAGACTTGGCAACTTGTGTTAACGGTCGATTTTTTTTAACATTATTGATAAAATAAATAAAAAGTTCGTTTTTTGAAAAAAAAAAAAAAAAAAAAAAAAAAAAATTGAACAACCTATTGTTAAAAAACATTTTTTCGTTAACTATAAAAAAAAAAACAGAATGTAGTGCCTAAAGTAGTTTTTTGGTCATACTAACGTGACTTCTACTGTTCGAAATCCATATTACCGAGCAGAATCGGTTCAATGTTTAGAAATCACTAAATATTTTTTTTAGATTTGTTCTTTTTAAGTGATGAATTTGAGATACCCAATTTTATGAATAATTTTTGAATGGACATTGAAACTGTTTCTCCCAAGGCATTACTAATATTACGAACAGCTGCCTGAAACTCGCAAAAATCGCGGTAGGTCAATTAGACAGGACATGCCATGGTGAAGTTTTTATATATCATAATATGTCTATAGTGTCGTTTTTTTATAATCAAATAGTTTTATATAACATCTAAAATAAGCTATGCTGATAGTGTCGAAAATCATCATAACAATTGAATTAATAATTTAGGTCAATATTTCTACGATTCATTTTTACGAAATACTAATTATAATAAAATTATACTATACTCCCACTTCAATCATATTTCGAAGGAACCCAATTGTTTCTATGACATGTAATAATAATTATTATTTTATATACCTTGTTTATACTGCCGAGGTAAAACTGAAAAGTCCCTTTACTCCAGCAGGCAAACAGGTCTTTTATATTTTTACAATGAGACCTTTTTTACTATGATTTTTATATAATATTGTGTTTTCTCGTAGAAAAAGTTCTTCAATTCTTTATTTTGAACTCTTTTGGTGGAAAAATATACAGAGTGTTAGAGGAATATGTGTCAACACGAAAGTGAATGAGACTAAAAGTTCCTGTCTTTCTGGACAATATACCCAGGCAAACCGAAATATACGTCATTTTTTGTATTTTATATCTAGTCTTGCATCATAAGTTTGTCTATAAATCAGACCACATTATTAGGTAGTAGAGAAAACTATTTTTTCATACATTGAAAAAAAAAAATTGGAAAGAAATATGGTTAAAAGATTCTTTTAACTTATTTCTACATTTTCTGTGAATTTTTTAGCCACCCAATGTACTCGTAATTTCTAGAAACTATCTCTTACAATAGTTTATCTACATCAAAGACCACGGCCGAGGTGTGAAGAATGTCTATACAAAGAAAGAGACATGAATTAAGTATATTAATAAAATTATGGTGTATTAATTAAGGTATATTAATTATGAAACTTTGTCGAATCGGCCTCAAATAGCTTTGATGTTACCGCATTTGCAGTAATGCATTCTGTTAATTCCATTTCAAATGGTGAGAATATCTCATTGAAAATAGAAAATATAGTTTAGGTAATATAAAATAGTGATTAAACATATCTTAATATATAAATGTCAAAGTCACTGACTGACTGACTGACTGATCATCACTGTTTCTCCGAACTGGTAAGTCCTAGGAAGCTGAAATTTGGTAGGTAGCTTTGTCTTATAGTCTAGATGTGCAATAAGACGAGATTTTTCGAAATTCCCACTACAACACCTGCCATTGGTGAAAAAGGACTTTTTGCTTTCACGGCCATGCCTCGGCCCGCAAAGCGGGCGACAGCCCGCTAGTGTAGTATATTAATCAATTTGATAAGAATTACATTTTGGGAAATGTTTCGATTTTTCCAATAGGGCCACAGGGTATTCTAATATTTCAATGAAGGGCTTACCCATTCTTCAGAGAAATTCCAAATATTTATTTATTATATCAATAATAATATTGGGAATGGTTATTACTCAGCAGTTATCTAATTTTATAAAAATACATACATTTTTTACCGTTTAACAGAAAATTCTAATGAATGTAACACAATGTTCTGAAAATATATTTCAGAGAGGATCTTATAACTCATAAATAATTTAATAAAAATAATACATAATTATTTAACTCGTTTATACTAAAGATTTTATAATTTTTCATCCAGTAATTTTTTTAACCCTCTTGGGATTGATGATCAACATTATATTTTATTTATTACAAAATTGAAGTCTTTAAAACTATTTAACTTAAAATAAAAAGTTTGAGTAAGAGAAAAAAACATAAAATGTTTTAGTGATACCCAGTTCAATATTGTGCACTTCAAGTGAATCCTGCGTTCTGTATTGTTTATATGATTCAATATTTTAGGACTAGCCGAGAATATGGATAACATCATATTTTAAATTCCGTAAGTTCTCCAGCATCTTATTTCCTTTTATTTAAAAATACAATATTTAAAAGTCTTTTTTTAATATTTTTTTTAAAAAAGTCCTTTAATTCGTCTTTTTGATTTAAGCAAAACGATTGATTTCCTTTATTATTTGAAATTCGTGTGTTATCTGAAAATGAAATGACATAAGAAGTTTTTTTTGTTGACAAGTTCGAGGCCCAACTGCATGAACGAAGAAGTTTTATGCCAATGAACAGATTTAATCAATTAACTTTATACACAATGAAATGGTTAATGGCCGTACTTAATCAGGCTGTTAGTGGCTATGCAACCCATACCGAGATTTTTTACTCCAAACAGGGTCGGAGATATTACAGAGGTTCTAATTTATGTACATATTTTATTAACAAAACGCAGTGCAAAATGATTCCCCAGTGATAATGTAATGATACATGTTTTAGCATTTTTGATATTCAAATCAGTTCTCTGGGTTTTTTTAGGGGCTCCTTTTTTGGCAGACCCTGTATAATTGTATACAGGGTCTTCATAAAGTCTCACCCAGGCCTAGGTTTCTCGAAAACGACTCAGAATATCAAAAAACGCAAAAACCCGTATTCCTTTATATTTAGGGGGATTGATTTTCAGCCAAATTCTTTTTGCCTACACGGCCCCAGTCAGGCTGGGCATGGACCAACTTTAAAATCTTAAATAGAATGGTATGTCTTGTGGCATATTGTTTTAAAGGTCTTATTAAGAGAAGTTCATTACAATAAATTTCAGTGTGCTACGACTTACCGTTCTCGAGATACAGGGTGGGACGTAATGCGTAATATCCCTATATTTTGACCTATAACTCGTCAACCGTAAATTATGGAGAAAATTTTTCTTCATAATAATAACTCCTTATAGCAAGAACTTTCGAACAAGTTAAAATTTGATTTGTTTTTTCGTTAAATTTTTTTCGACTGTTCGTCCGGCTGGCTGACGAAACCGACCAGAAACTAACATCAACAGAGTATGTCGAGTTATAACTTGTTCGAAAAGTCTCATCATAAGGAGTTATTATTAACAAGAAAAGTTTTCTCCATAATTTACGGTTATCGAGTTATAGGTCAAAATATATGGATATTACGCAGGACGTCCGACCCTGTATCTCGAGAACGGTTAGTTGCAGCTCACTGAAATTTTTTGTAATGAACTTCTCTCAATAAGACCTTTAAAACAATATGCCACAAGACATACCATTCTATTTAAGATTTTAAAGTTGGTCCATGTCCAGCCTGACTGGGGCCGTGTAGGCAAAAATTTTTTGGCTGAAAATCAATCCCCTTCAATATAAAGGAATACGGGTTTTTGCGTTTTTTGATATTCTGAGTCGTTTTCGAGAAACCTAGGGCTGGGTGAGACTTTATGAAGACCCTGTATGTTTGTATAATACAGAGAGACTTCATATAGTTCAAATTTAAATGAACCTACTTTGTTTTTTATCTATTTTTTATTAAATTTGAATATCTAAATATATTATGTAAGTATGAATTCTGCTTGATTTTAACATCTAAGTTTATCTCATCTTCTTGAATTATTTTATCCGAAATTTTCTTGGTATATATTTTTTTATAAGACATTTGGCATTTCGTATCGCATAAAAAAACTACATTGTATAATTCGAACTTTTGAAAGATATAAATATATATTTACATATTTTTTATTCTACAATAATAATTATAAATATAATAAAAAAAAAATAAATGTGTTTCTTTGTGTTATTATATCACAATTGTAGTGGGTAGCGCAGAATTATAGGACTTTTCCATATCATTAATATCCCAATATCCTATTTTTGCCTACAATTCCGCCACTGGTCGCTGCTCACATTAAAGCAGCTACTCATTTTTCCTCACGAGGTATAATTATAAATATATTTACATATTTTTACTTTACAGTAATAATTATTATGTAACGTTTTTATCGACTTTAGTAGCTCGATCGATCGTTCGGAGGCATTGTAACCAGCACGTCGGCGTCGGTGGACGGGTGGATGTCAAAGAAACATTCGATAGTGCTAAACCAAGGGTGACATTTTGTTTTAAGAACTAATTTTGAAGCGATGGAAATGAATATACTTTTTTATACTACTTATGTAGTGATACATAGGTACAGGGTGGCCCTTGTTATGATCACCAGAATAGATTCCGTTTCTATTTGAAATATTGAGAAAAAAACACACATGTTTCTTTATTTTTAGTTGTTCATATTAATTTTTTTTATACATACGTATATCTATATAAACAGGGTGTATCAAAAGTTGGTCTTGAGTGTCAAATTTTGATTTTCAAATTGGAACCACTATTTTTGTTTCTTATTTTTCTTAAAATTCTACAAACTGTTGAATATTCACACGTTGTGTTCCTATTAGTTACATCAGGATGTGCATTCGTTTCCAGGATTATAAAATCGACTATCTCATCCAAAAGTACAAGTGTGAAATATCAAATCTTTTCACGGTTAATAACATGGTATCAGAGTTGGGAGTACTTAAGTACATTGGTACTTGAATTACTGTCCACAAGTACTTGAAGTACTTGAAACACTTTTTGACTCAAAACATCAGAAAAAGTTTCACCTGAGCGCAAAGAATGTTTAAAAAGCCTTTAGTAGATACCTGCCTTCAGCAAGTACAAATACAAGTACTTGTACTTGTACTTGTGAGCACAAGTACAAGTACTTTTACATTGTAATCCCAAATTCAGCAAGTACAAATACAAGTACTATGTACTTGTACTTTGAGTACAAGTACAAGTACTTTTATATTGTAATCCCACCTTCAGCAAGTACAAATACAAGTACTTGTACTTGTATTTGTGAGAACAAGTACAAGTACTTGTAATCCCATTTCCAGCAAGTACAGATACAAGTACAATTAATTGTACTCGTGCATTAAAGTACAAGTACTTGAATCTAATGTCCATCCAATACAATTTAAAGGAGCTGGTAGGGTCAGAATTCAAAAATGTTACACCCTGTATTTCAGCGATTATTTCAATTTTTATTGAAAAAGGTTCAAATTATTATTTTGCACTGTATGAAACCAAAAAGTATTCTTGTTGGCATTTTACTAGGGTCCGGATAGGTTTTAATGATAGGTTTAATATTCCTTAGTCGGATCTCCTTTTTTTAAATACATATTATTCTGAAATATATAGGTATAACAAGCCGTTTGCCCGTGCTTTGCAACGGGACTAAATTTCAAATTTACTAAGGCATGGCCGTACTGCTGGACAGCAATGCCTTTTTGAACTTTTTATAATTTTTCTGGACAAAACGAAAATGGTTTTGGGGGGGTCAATTCTGAGACATTTTTTGCTATCTCTTACCGTTTTGGCTAGAAGCACAAGTACTTGTACTTGTACTTGAGATTTCAATTTCAAGTAAAGTACTTGAAAATTGTAATTTGTACTTGCAAGTACAATCTACCCAACTCTGCATGGTATCAACAGTTTTTGCATTATTTAACACATAGACGACCGGCATGTTTTTAGTGAGTTCTCCCGTGGGACCGGCGATGTTTAAGCTATTCACAGGCGTAGTGCATGCGTGTACCACCCTTGGCACACTCGGTCCATTCCGTACAGACACGTGTGTACCACCGGTGGTACACCCAGTCGTCTAAGTGTTAAAGGCGAATTAAAAAAACGAAATTGTTACCGTGCATGTTATTCAGCGTGAAAAGAAAATGCGATTTGATATGTGATACTTGTACTTCTGGTTGAGATAATCGAATTGAGACTCTGGCACCGCATATACAATTATACACGCTGTATAAAACTTATTAGACAGCAACATGTGAAAATGCAAATGTTATAAAATTTAAGGAGAATAAGAATATGAAACAAATAACAGGGAATCTAATTTGAAAATCGAAAGTTGTCACCCAAAAAACCTACTTTGGTACACCCTATACAAAAAAAAAAAAAAAAATGACCATCAATATAACCGCAACTAAAAATAAAGAAAAACGTGTTTTTTTTTCTTTTCTTTTCTGTATTACAAATTGAAACAAAATTATTTCTGGTGAACATATCTCTATTGCCACCCTGTATACATAATTATAATTTTATTACATTTGTTACAAAATATACATAATTATACATAATATATTTAATATGTAATGAAACCTTTGTAAAAACAGGGTGTTTCTATTCAAGATTCCAAAGTTGGGTCGCGCCTGATGAAAAATCAAAACCACTTGATAGGTATACTGGTACACGTATTTCAGAATACAAATCCGTTCTCAAGATATTTTGACTGACTTCTTCTTTTTTTGGCGATCCCTGTATGTATAACAACTCAAATGTTTCCCTCAAATCCTGCGCTTGGTTTTGTCGTTGCGTGCCTCCTCGATAAACACCAAAAGTTTTCCAAACCCTGCGAGACGTATTTTACATAAAAAGTTGGGTGTTTTTTTTATTTTTCATCCCCTCCTCGTATTGCGTTTCTCTTAACTATTCCGGCAATAAAACTCAGAATTCTCTTTAAATAAAATTCAGTGTCCGTGAGATAGGCACAGATTCCTATCTCAAAATGTTGGTGTTAGAAAAAATAAATAATTATTGATCAAAGCTCCTCCTTGGTATGTGTACCTTGAGCATCAATGATTGTGTTTTGGTTTTAAAGTCCGAAATAAGTCTGTTATTTAGGATAGAGAGTTTTAAAATCCAATCGCTGTGCTTCGCAGTGACCTCGTGTGTTCTTTACTGGGGAATCGACAATAGTTTTTGTAAGAAAGTTCTTCCTAAAGCGAGAATTTAACACAAGATTACAAGCTGTAGTCCTAACCATTATACAGGGTGGACCAAAAAAAACGTTTACACCCGTTAATGGTAGATTACTGACGACATTTCTAGGACGGATCTGCAATCCGTTTTTTCGGATTTTTTTTTTTTCGTTTTGGCACAGACATGGGCAAGTTTGATAAAAGTTGGCGGCCAACCCAAGGATGCTAAAAAATAATTTTACGATTTTTTATCACGTGATCTTCTGGGTAAACAAACCAGGTAAGTCTCAAAAAATGATGTTCAAAATCTTAAAAGTGTTGACTGTGTAGGGTCGTCTTGTACTCAAAGAGTAATTAGCTATTTATGTCTGATAATTATTTTCCTTGGAATTAATTAAAGGCCAGTCAAATGAATGGTTGTTTGTTTCTTGATGATAGTTTTCAAGCATATTTTTCTGCAGTCTATGAAATATTATCTTTAAACTTCTTGAGTTTTTTTTAGTACAAGTTACATTATTATAATTCGGATGCTGAAATGGCAGATACGCATTTAGCATATGGAGTTGCCAACAGGAACATTTGGGATCACTTGAAAAACATAGTTTACGAAATCTGGTAGCAAGAATCCTGTTGGCATTCGATGACCTGACAGAAAACCTGGAATCTTCCGCAACATTCGACGGAACATGATGAAGAGGTTGAACCTTTGCATCCAGGAAGGTGGACGCCACTTCCAACAGTTCCTCTAAGGGAATTGAGAAGGGAGAGAGAGAGAGAGAGAGAAAGAGAGAGAAAGAGAGAGAAAGAGAGAGAGAGAGAGAGAAAGAGAGAGAGAGAGAAAGGCAAGAAGGTAGAGGGACAGTTCTGAGTTAGAACTAAGGTACTAAAGTCACCATTGGTTTCAAAAATTTGTGTGAGGAGACTCCATAGTATGTACTATGGCTAGATAAAAAAAAAAATGGCAACAGTCTTTTTTATTTTGTAGTCATGAATTTTTAGCTGGCTCTGGCGTTCGGACCGGGTGGACTAGCTTACCACTGAGCTAATCGTGCGCGTCTAATCGTTTCTCATTGAACATAGTAACACAAAATGTTTTTTTAAATACCTTTTTGTTTATATATCAAAATATAGTATAAAACATAATAAAGACTGCAAAAGTTTATTAATTTTACAAAATATTATCTTGTTTTTTTCAAGACTTCTATTAAGAGTTGGCAATCGGTAAATATTTGTTATTTAATTAGTATTGTTTATGATAGAAGAACCTACCTACATATTTACCTGGATTTATTTCATAAAGTCTATTTTCGTTTGGAAAATTCGCTAGTTTTTTTTGCTCTCGTAGGGGAGCACAAGAAAAACCATCCTTACAATACATTATCAAGGCAGTCCCTCAGGGGCTTACATGAATAATAATTATGTGTATTGTGATACCAATAGTATCTGATATAACTCAATTTACAGATGGTATTACCCCCAAAAAAACCATAAGTTGTTGGTGTTACAACAGGTCAGATACAGGTATGAATAAAATATTCCATCAGATTTTTTTGATAATTAAAATAATATTGACCGTCGAGAATTGAACCTCGGTCATGCGACTAACACTCCTAGCACTACCACATCTAGCTAACACCACTGACAATCTAAGAAGCACGAAATCCATCATTTGAATTTTCTTAAACTGGCTGATGAAGGCATGGGAGACCGCGGTATTCAAAAAAAGCAATGTAAACAATTTTTGTAAACAATACAAGACGCCCTTACACAGTCTACAGCTAGAAAACTCTTAGGATTTTTGAAGAGTTTTTGGCAAACATCTAATAATTTTTCCCAGAAGATCATGTGATAAAAAATCGTAAAATTATCTTTTAGCATCCTCGGGGCGGTCGCCAACTTTTATCAAACTTGCCCATGTCTGTGCCAAAATTTGTTCGGACAAATGTCGAGTGTTTTATTTAGTAAAAAAGTTTTTTTGGGTGTTTTTTTTCTGTTCAGGTGTAAAAAAATATGACAAACCAAATCGTAAAAAACAAAGTAGTGTAGCTAAAAACATCGAAATTTTGTTGGCTTTCTGGAAAATTGTTCAGAATCAACTCATCTTTAACAGGAAAAAAGTACTGACCTGAAGAATAAGCCAAAGTCGTACTTTTTCGGAAAGTTGCAAAAAATCACTTTGTGGAGTTACAAAAGCGAATCCGAAAAAACGGATTGCAGATCCGGCCTAGAAATGTCGTCAGTAATCTACCATTAACGGGTGTAAACGTTTTTTTGGTCCACCCTGTAGAACGGAGAATAGAAACTCTGATAGGTGACATATTAACATACCAAGTTGTGTGTCTCTACCTCTTCATATTATTTTCTCTTAACCATTTCAAGTGGCAATAAAACTGGGAATTCCCCAAACGCGAGCAATTGCAAGACGGACGGCGACAGTTACAGGGAAGGCAGAACCTGTCACCTGAGAAATTTATGTTCAATTTGACGGTAACGTCTTCATGATAAATGGTTTTCGTTCGACTTGGGAAAAGGAAAATCTGTCGAAGTTTCTTAGGGAAATGGAAAATCTCATTGGAAAGTTGGAAATTAGAGAAGGGAAAAAACTCCAGTGGTAAATCTTTTGCGCTGGAATGTTTTTGAAAAATATTTAAAGCCATATTGATTTTTTTTTATGAAAAAGGTATGTTGGGAAGTTTAAATGAATATCTGTTTCTTAAAACATTTAGGTATATACTTTACCAGCGGTACCTTCATTGGAGGCGGTACCTACTCCGTGCGTCCGTACGTCAACACGATATTTTCAGAATGGTAAGAGCTAGAGACTTGAAATTTGGTGTGGAAGTTTATTTTATATACCACACCAACCATTTTTCTTATTTGTTGAAATAGGCCGCAATTTTTGGTCCTTTGGGTTGGTTAAAGATACATTTTTTGTATACATATATTATGTTTGTTGCAGGAATTTCCGGATTTCAGGAACTACTAGAAGTTCCTGATTGATCTAAGAACATCGCAATGCTCCTAGGAACTTCTAGTTTTTTGTAGACCGCTTAGGAACTGCAATTAAGCCAATTAGGATCACTTATGATTTTAGCAAATATTTTCAATATCCACCGTATTGGCGGAAAAGCGCCTCACACAACATAGGTAGGAACTATAAGTTTGTGAATTCAAATTTGAAATGCAGAACGTAATGTCTGCGTGTGAACTTGAAGAGAAAAAAAAACATGTTATAACTTTAACGTCAAAAAAGGGCGCTGTTCTTGCTGTCTGCATTATTTGTCGTTCGATTATACTAACTATAGCTACTTATGGGTGAGCTATTTCAAAATTATTCACCATGAAAAACCATGTTTTTCTTCTTATTCCTACTTTTTCTCCCCTTTTTATCTCTCTTTCTCTTATCTTTGTCTCTTTCACTCTTGTTTTCCATGTCCGTCTCTCTTCTTCTCTCTCTCTTTCTTTCTCCCTCTCTATCTCTTTTCTCTCTAACCACTCAATTCTCTCTATCTCTCCTCCTCACTTTCTCTCTCTCCCCTGTCTGACTCTCTCTTCATCTTCTTTCTGTGTCTCTCACTCTTTATCTTTTCTCTTCACTCTCTCTGTTTTTGCCTCCTTCTTTTCCTGTCTATCTCTTCTCCTCTCTCTCTCTATCTTTTCTTCTCACTCTCTCTGTTTTTGCCTCTCTCTTTCACTTTCTATCTCTTCTCCTCTCTCTCTCTTCTTGCCTCTCGGTTTCGCCTCTCAGTCTCTCTCAGGCTTGCCCTCAGTAAAGCATGGAATAATTTTTCATTGTTATTACTTACGACCGCATAAATTTCGCGAACTTTTTCATTTCAAAGTTACCATTATGTTTATTGCAATAATAATAATAATTGTGGCAGCGAAAATTGGCTGTCAGCCATCCCAGTCAAACGAGCAGAGATCTATGTGGAATGCTAGCGTAGCTTATTTTCTTAACGAGAAAATTGTAATGGAAATCGAACTGGGCTGAATAAAGCATAAACAGATATGTTTTCATACTACTAGTATGGCCCGAGGCGCGGTGCATTCACCGTGCTGGCGTAAGAAACATATTTGGTAGTTATATTGGTACCAAGTTAATTTTATTCATCAATTTTTCTTCCTCCATTGCTATGGCTATCACAAATATCAAATACCCAAAAATGATGTATTATTATGCAATTTTCTCTCTCTTGCAACACGAAAGGTTAAACAGGCACAACATAAAAATTTGGTGAAAATATTTCTATGAATTATAAACTGGTGTGACACCACACGACTCTTTTTATTACTCGAAAATGATTCCGCCACTGGTGACTCAACGGTAACAGTTAGCTAAAAAGCAACGTCAAATTCGTGGTGAGCAGTTGAGCACCTCAAAATCATTGGATTTGATATGTCACAACACTCACAACCCCCATTTAAGATAAATATAGAAATGTTATTTTTTTTATCCAAAATACCGGAAAATTGGCTCCGGGTTCCAAATAGTTCAAGATAAACCCAGGTTTGAGTGTAAAAAAGCTCTACTTTTAAAAAATGGAGAATTTGAAGCTCTTAAAACTGCCTTTGGGAACCATACCAAATTTCAGCTCAATCGGACTTGTATTTCGCAAGATATGCCAGTATTTGATAAAGTTCATTGAAAAGCTCAACACACACACACACACACACACACAAATCATTTTATAATGCGTATAAAATGTATGAGCTACTACTAACGTACTTCGCCAGGCAACACACACAACCACACAAACAAGCCTGTGGCAATCTCTCCCAACAAATCCTTTATAATAAATAAAATATTATTTATCTGTGAGATAAGTCAATAGTTGATAACCATTACTACTTCTTTTCATGATCCCAAGATAAAAAGAGCTAGAGAAAGCTGTATGCTGGAGCTGAACCCCTCGTCAAATTTTTTACCAAAGTAAAATTCAAAGTGTGTAAAAGCATAAATTTATTTGTGGTCATTTCCCTAGGGGTCTTCTGTTTCCCTACCATAATGTGTATCCAACTATCAAATGTTGTGATCCCTTTGACATTCTTCTACTTCGTCGATATTTGTCATTCTCCCCCCCCCCTTCTCTCTCTCTCTCTCTCTCTCTCTCTCTCTCTCTCCTCTTCTTCTTCTTCTTCTTCTTCTTTCACTTTGGCTTTTCCCAAGCCTACTAGGTGTCGGCATTGTTGAACATCATGTTTGAGGCTGGTTGATTGTGGCACATGTTTTACGGCTGGATGCCTTCCTAACGCCAACGATTCTTTTTGATTCAACGTACTAATTAAGTGCACCCTCCACTCACCGGGAATCGTACCAGCTACCCACATTAATCCAAGGCATTCGCGTCCTTGTCTGTCGTAAAAGGCGACTTAGGGCTGGCAGGAACAGAGAGATACATCCCCTCTCACACCTGTTGGCACAGTTCACAATGTGCAAAAGTGACCGGTTGGAACCATTCTTATACCCCAAAACTGTTTTCCCATCAGATGATGGGACCACATTAGGAAATGGCCATGGGGGACATTACGGTGGACAAACAAGTGCATCAACAGTAACTTCACAATTGGAAAAAGTAGTACTAGTAGTAGGAGTAAACTCTTTATCCCCCAAAAACACCACTTCGTGGTTAAAAAAAGAAGAACGCCTCACTCAAAAGAATGATTATAATTAGCTAAAAATAAATGATATCAAATTGGGAACACCTTACCCCTTCTCTTTCTATATCTCTGCGCTCCTCTCTGAAGTTATTCCTCTTATGTTTATCTTTCTTTATCCTTTCTAGGGGTCATCTCAAACTTGATTTCTCTTTAAATTTACTTCTTGCACGGCAATAAAAACTGGCGGTCGGATTATGATTTTTCTGAACTTATTTGATTTGAATCGAGAAAATTACAACGCGAACGCCATTTTTTATTGCCGTGCAACAAGTAAATTTAAAGAGAAATCAAGTTTGGGATGACCCCTAGAAAGGATAAAGAAAGATAAACATAAGAGGAATAACTTCAGAGAGGAGCGCAGAGATAAAGAAAGAGAAGGGTAAGGTGTTCCCAATTTGATATCATTTATTTTTAGCTAATTATAATCATTCTTTTGAGTGAGGCGTTCTTCTTTTTTTAACCACGAAGTGGTGTTTTTGGGGGATATCAGTTCTTTTTGTACGAAAATATAGGTTCATACACTACTGAAACATTATGAAAAACAAAAGTAAATAAACTGGGAAAATGTGAATGTACCAATTTTCTCTTTTTTTTAAGATATAGTTTTAGCAGTAGGTATTTAATTTTTCCAAGGTCAATATGTATTTGGATTAGAGATTTGGCTCCCTGAGTCCCCAAAGTGAGTAAATAATATATAAATTTGCAATGCAAGACCTTTTGATTCTATACTCTACATGATTAGGTTTATCTTTCAATGCTAAATAGACCTCGGAGCCTCCTATGAGGGACACTAAAACACCTGGATTTACAAATGCCAAAGAAATTAATTTGTAATCACCTTATCAAGGTGATGTAATGAGTTCTCTCCCGTTGACCTTTTCTTACCCGAATTCTCTCCGGCTTGTTGCAGGGTCACCAGGAGTATCTCTCCCGGAAATAGGACCATGCTTTTTTACATTAGGTATTTAAGAAAATGAAAACTATAAAATTATCATTTTTATATAAGAATCGGCCTTTTATGAGGAAATCTTTAAAATCTCTAACTAATGAAAGGCAATGCCTTCAGTGTATAGTAGAGTTAGGTAAAATACATAGAAGGCCATGGCTTAGGAATATAGAAGTGTTAGGGATAATACATAGAAGGCAATGCCTCGGGTTTATAGTAGGGTTAGGTAAATATATACAGGGTGTCCGAGTTTTTTTTTTTAGATACTTTCAGAAACGATTCTAGGAGTCAATATAAGACTTTTTTTCTCTCTAAGCATATACCGAGAAATGCTTCCTAAGCGAGATAAAAAGTAACAAAAAAGGTGTTTTTTTTATTTGAGATATGTTTTTATTTTAAATATACTGCTACTGTAATTGATGATGGTAATATTATTTTCATCATAAGAATTCTCACAGTAAGTGTTCAAACTGTTTTCCACCATTCCGTAAGCACACATTTGCCCTTTCCACCAGTGATTGTGTTGCTGCTCTGCATTGATCGGGTCTAATTTCTTGAGAACATGCAACTATCCTATGTCAAAGGGTTTTCAGATCATTGACGGGAGTGGCATAGACCAATTTTTGGGTATTCTAACAGTCGAGATTATTAAACTTGGAACTTCAATAACAAGTTAGCTGTTCCTTTTTATCTCGCTTAGGAAGCATTTCTCGGTATATGCTTGGAGAGAAAAAAAGTCTTATATTGACTCTTAGAATCGTTTCTGAAAGTATCTAAAAAAAAACTCGGACACCCTGTAGAAGGCCATGCCTTGGGTTTATCATAGGGTTAGGAAAAATACATAGAAGGCCATGCCTCAGGTTTATATCAATGATTCCTAGGTGTTTCGATTATAATGTTTATGCTAGGCCTAAAATATGTAGATTTAAACTCAGGTAAAAATGCAAGCGACGCGACGGGAGACAATTCGGTGTTGATAAAACCATGAGCGGGAGAGAACTCTGTGGTGACGTCCCTTATCAATACTTCACGAGGTATGAGTGTACCCTGGACATAATGGACAGAGAAAAAAAACTTCCCTGAAGGGGATCGAAGTCTTCGCGCGTGCAAGCCTAGTATGCTACCCACTTGGCCAAAGTCACTACTTTTAGTGAGTAGCATCGACATTATGAGAGCTAATTCATCATATTTTATCTCCATCCAACCATGATTGTCCAATCTCGTAATGCCGCCACAGGTCATTAGCTAATTCTGCAACTACTAAAATTTGCCTCGCGAGGGTAATGAGGTCGTCATGAAGATCAAATACAAAGACCGGAAAAACAAAACAACGTTAAGTCCAAATTGAAAATATAGAGCTAAAAAATTTCGTCCCCGCCAGTATTCGAACCCATGCTGACTGGGTGGCAGGTCGAGCTTGCTACGAATAGACAAAGTTGTCTTCTTAAGAAACGGACGAAAAATGAAGTAACTAAATTAATACTTGGAAACTTAAACATTAACATTTTGCAGTGAGAGAGCGAGGTCATCTCGAAAAATACATACTGGCCAAGATCTGACCACTAAGCTAGGGATTCGAAGGTACCTACCCGCCAAAGAAATTGAAAAGGCCACCAGGTGCCACCCAGTGGACCGGATGAAGGAATAAAATCAATAAATTTGGTATCTGCTCATCAAGATCTTTCATTTGATACCACTTAAGATTAGTATTATCCTTCAATTCCCGATTTGGGCTCCCAAAACCCGAGGCCGCCCAAATGGGCCGCCCGCTTATAATTTAGAATTTTTTTTGGTCCGGACTCATCTCCATTATATCTTGATCACTTTAGACACCTCACTTAATCTTCAGTGCCAAGTTAAGGACACGAAGTCGGGTCTCAAAGGATCCGTATGAAAAAAAACAGAAAAAAAAAAAAATTATGAATCTTTTCATGTCTTTCACGATTGTTGGGGGGTCTCGAAAATAGGGTTCCCGTTGGCCTAGGAAGTCAAACAAAAAGTCAAATCAATTTATTTTTCAACGTAGAGTCCATTTCTGCAATAAAAATCGCAATTTTTGAAATTCATCTTGCACTTTTCGCTGGCTGAAATTACATGAAATGCATGGGAACTATGTTTTCCGTAACCTTACACTCTGCCGGGCTGTCTCTTTTTTTGTATAGGCGTTCTTCACACCTCGGCCGAGGTGTTTGATTGAAATTTATTAACATAAGTCACAAAGGAGTGGCCTTTGGAAATAAATTCGAACCCCCGAACGTGTTTTTCCATCGAAATTTCCATGGGACTGCGAAGGGGAAAAATCTTCTCTTAGTGCAAAGGGAGCAACACCACGAGACTTTGATAATAGATCCGCTCCTGGAGTAACACTCTGTCAGGGGGTGCTTCACACCTTCAAGAGGAGAGACTTTAGTATAGAATAATTAAATCTGTTTCTTTTGTTATTTTATGATAGTTTTATTGTGTAGCAGAGAATCACAAGAGGTTTTCGACAACCTTCAATTTCTTAATACCTATCTTATTTTGTCCATAAATCCGCCACTGGTCGCTGCTTACCTCAAAACAGATACTCCTTTTTCCTGAAGAAGTATAAGTGGGCTATGTAATATCCAAATTACAAAGCCAATTTTTTTTATTGTTTACACTCTCTCCATTTTTTGTTATTGTTATTTGTGCTGAATTTATATTATGTCTGTTGTCTAATGAAGATTTTAATAATAATAATGATAATACTCGTCAACGGTTACTGCTAATAATAATTACCATACAATGAAAGTCTTAGACCGATCAAGAAGTACAATTTTTTCAGTAAGCATAGTTAAACTTTGATAATACTGCCTCTGCTCGGATAGCAAAATACAATGAAGTTTATGTACATTGTTAGGAAACCCGAGTAATCCCTGAAAGCCAGAAGAGTCTTCTCTCGTTCCATTAGAGTTCCATGTCGCACCAGAGTTGTCTCGGGAATAAGAGGGCATATTGAAAGAGTTTCAATTTCATTCCGTGGATATTTATCTGTATACCGAGAAGTACAAAAACTTAGGAATTTTTTTAAAATACAAACTTAACTTTGGAAAAATATTATCATACCTATTTGCTCATTGAAAATCCAAGTCATGTAAATAACCATCTACTCTACATACCTAGTTAGTCCATCCTGAAATTACTGAATGTTCAGAAACATCTTAATTTTTCTTCCGCTGAATTTTTAATATTAGAAGAAAAAAAAATCGTTTTTTTTTTAGTAGATTCAAAACATTGGATAGTCGAATAGAACAGATTGTCTCAGGCTAAAACCGCGGTTTTAGTTAAAAAATAAAGTTTTTTATGTTTACTTTATTAAAAGAACTGAATGGCCGCCCCCTTTGAAAATCGGCCATTTTGTTTTGTTTTAAATCTTATACCTTAAAAAGGAGAAAAAATTTCAAATACTCGTCTTCAATAGTGATTTAACACACATATTTGTTTTATGTATTTTGTCTATCGATTTCCGATTCATTTGATAATTTCCCAATGACCAACACCGGTTTAAAAAAAAAAATCTAAAAGAAATTTAGTAATAAAAAATTATAAATATACCGAAATTATTATTTAATTTATGAATGCTGACCAATTGAAATAAAGATTTTAATTTGGGTCTGACGTTGCTTAAAACTATTATTTTGAATATGGTCACATCACCAGGACGGGGTTTTACCTTCCATTCACTGAAACTGAATACTCACAAACCAGCACCCAGCAGCCCACATTAACCTCATGACCATTCCTGGGTGGGAGCGTAAATAGGTAAATACTTCACTGACCTGACTAGAAGTTATTTCAGTTATATTTGTTAATAATGTAGGGTATAAATATGTTCTATTACATCATATATTATTAAAATCGCACATAATTCAATCGTAGATAAAATGAGAGCCATGAATAACGGATTTCTTCTCACCCGGTACGCTCGATATGAAGGTCTGGTAGGTATGAACATCAAACACCTCGGCCGAGGTGTGAAGAACGCCTATACAAAGAAAGAGACAGCCCGGCAGAGTGTAAGGTTACGGAAAACATAGTTCCCATGCATTTCATGTACTTTCAGCCAGCGAAAAGTGCAACATGAATTTCAAAAATCGCAATTTTTATTGCAGAAATGGGCTCTACGTTGAAAAATAAGTTGATTTGACTCTTTGTTTGACTTCCTAGGCCACCGGGAACCCTATTTTCGAGACCCCCCAACAATCGTGAAAGACATGAAAAGATTCATAATTTTGTTTTTTTTTTTTTTTTCTGTTTTTTTTTTTTCATACGGATCCTTTGAGACCCGACTTCGTGTCTTTAACTTGGCACTAAAGATTAAGTGAGGTGTCTAAAGTGATCAAGATATAATGGAGATGAGCCCGGACCAAAAAAAAATCTAAATTATAAGCGGGCGGCCCATTTGGGCGGCCTCGGGTTTTGGGAGCCCAAATCGGGAATTGAATGATAATACTAGTCTCAAGTGGTATCAAATGAAAGATCTTGATGAGCAGATACCAAATTTATTGATTTTATTCCTTCATCTGGTCCACTGGGTGGCACCTGGTGGCCTTTTCATTTTCTTTGGCGGGTAGGTACCTTCGAATCCTTAACTTAGTAGTCAGATCTTGGCCAGTATGTATTTTTCGAGATGACCTCGCTCTCTCACTGCAAAATTTTAAAGTTTAAGTTTCCAAGTATTAATTTAGTTCATTTTCCGTCCGTTTCTGTAGAAGATAACTTTGTCTATTGGTAGCATGCTCGACCTGCCACCCAGTCAGCATGGGTTCGAATCCTGGCGGGGACGAAATTTTTTAGCTCTATATTTTCAATTTGGGCTTAACGTTGTTTTGTTTTTCCGATCTTTATATTTGATCTTCATGACGACCCCATTAGCCTCGCGAGGAAAATTTTAGTAGTTGCAGAATTGGACAATGACCTGTGGCGGCATTACGAGATTGATTTTGGACAATCATGGTTGGATGGAGATAAAATATGATGAATTAGCTCTCATAATGTCGATGCTACTCACTAAAAGTTGTGACAGAGTAGTGACTTTGGCCAAGTGGGTAGCATACTAGGCTTGCACGCACGATGACTTGGGTTCGATCCCCTTGAGGGAAGTTTTTTTTTCTCTGTTCATTATGTCCGGGGTACACTCATACCTCGTGAGGTATTTATAAGGGACTTCACAACCGAGTTCTCTCCCGTCGCGTCGCTTGCATTTTTACCTGATTTTATACCTACATAGTTTAGGCCTAGCATAAAAATTATAATCGAAACACTTAGGAATCATTGATATAGACCTGAGGCATGGCCTTCTATGTATTTTTTCTAACCCCATGATAAACCCAAGGCATGGCCTTCTATATATTTACCTAACCCTATTATAATCCCGAGGCATTGCCTTCTATGTATTATCCCAAACCCTACTATATTCCTGAGGCATGGCCTTCTATGTATTTTACCTAACTCTACTAAACACTGAAGGCATTGCCTTTCATTAGTTAGAGATTTAAAAGATTTCCTTATAAAAGGCCCATTCTTATATAAAAATGATAATTTTATAGTTTTCATTTTCTTAAATACCTAATATAAGAAAGCATGGTCTTATTTCCGGGAGAGATATTCGTGGTGACCCCTGCAACAAGCCGGAGAGAATTCGGGTAAGAAAAGGTCAACGGGAGAGAACTCATTACCTCACCTTGATAAGGTGATTACAAATTAATTTCTTTGGCATTTGTAAATCCAGGTGTTTTAGTGTCCCTCATAGGAGGCTCCGAGGTCTATTTAGCATTGAAAGAGAAACCTAATCATGTGGAGAATAGAATCAAAAGATCTTGCATTGCAAATTTATGATTATATTATTTAGGTACTCACTTTGGGGACTCAGGGGGCCAAATCTGTGATACAAATACATATTGACCTTAGAAAAATTAAATACGTCCTGCTAAAACTATATCTTAAAAAAGATAACTTGGTACATTCACATTTTCCCAGCTTATTTACTTTTGTCATTCCTAATGTTTCAGTAGTGTATGAACCTATATTTTCGTACAAAAAGAACTGATATCCCCCCAAAAACACCACTTCGTGGTTAAAAAAAGAAGAACGCCTCACTCAAAGAATGAATTTAATTAGCTAAAAATAAATGATATCAAATTGAGAACACCTTGTCCCCTCTCTTTCTATATCTCTGCACTCCTCTCTGAATTTATTCCTCTTATGTTTAGTTTTATTTATTCTTTCTAGGGGTCATCCCAAACTTGATTTCTCTTTAAATTTACTTGTTGCACGGCAATAAAAAATGGCGGTCGCGGTGTAATTTTCTCGATTCAAATCAAATAACTTCAGAAAAATCATACTCCGACCGCCATTTTTTATTGCCGTGCAACAAGTAAATTTAAAGAGAAATCAAGTTTGGGATGACCCCTAGAAAGAATAAATAAAACTAAACATAAGAGGAATAAATTCAGAGAGGAGTGCAGAGATATAGAAAGAGAGGGGACAAGGTGTTCTCAATTTGATATCATTTATTTTTAGCTAATTAAATTCATTCTTTGAGTGAGGCGTTCTTCTTTTTTTAACCACGAAGTGGTGTTTTTGGGGGTTACCATATCCTTGAGGTTTTGAGGGAAATAAAATATTGTAACCGCGTGATGGAAATATCAAATTTGTCTGAATTCGTCAGTCTCGAGGAGATGAAAAGAGGTCGGGGTATAAATTGATGGGTTACGGAACGTTTCATTTTTCCATCTACTTTTTCTTAGGCAGAGCAGTAATTTTTGCACGACGGATGTTCTCAAAATAAATTACCATTACCAACTTGAAGAGAAAAGAAATGAATTCTAGGTACATCTGATTTCACAACTCAGGGCGAAAGTCTAAATTTGCGAAAGTGCAGAAAGCAAGCAAGAACCTGAAAGCCTAAGGGATTCAATTTTATAAGACGTCTGAGAGTAGCTTCTCCCCTTTGAAGTAGAAAACTTTGTTCAACTGCTTCAGCTTCCCTCTTTGTGTGAAGTTTTCTTGGAAACAAAACTTGTTGCAAAGCCCAAATGATATGCTATGGTCTTTGTACGAGCAATCTAACACTTAGGTAAGTTAAATTTCTTCTTCAACAAATGAAATGCAACATGTAATCATAAGGAAACAGTGATGGTTCTTAAGTATACGTAGTTGTGCCATATGTTCTGTTACACACAAAAGTTCCCAAAATAACAACACATGATGTACAATTTCAATAATTTATAGTAACAAATTATTAAATATTATACATTATTGAATATTATGCATGATCATTTATTCAATATGACCACCTCTTGCCTTCACACAGGACTTCAGTCTCTTACGCCAGTCATCTACTGCAGCACCCACCTTATCCAGGGGGTAATTTTCCATTGCTCTCTCAAGACTCAACTTCAACATTTCGATGTTACTGTGGGGTTCACTGCAGGCCATGAGCTTTAATCTGGTCCAAGCGTCACAGTCCAGGGAGTTCAAATCAGGCCTACCCGACGTCCATTCTTCAGCCCTTATGAACTCAGGAACGTGTTCCTGCAAGCAGGCCTAAGTTGATTTCGCCTTGTGATACGGTACTGATGAGTCTTGTTGGAAAACTGGAAAACCCAATGCTGTCCATTGAACAAGGATTCATTCAGTGGTTTTACTATCTTCTCCAAAACACCTTCTTGGTGATTTTTTGCCTTTGTTTTCATTCCTTGTTTGAAAAAATGTAGTTTTGTGGTCCCATCGTAGCAGATCCCCCACCAGACCATGACTGAGGCAGGATGATGACCTCGCTGAACCCAGCCAATTTTGTCTTTTGCTTTTTGTGATGAGGTAGCTTACTCACGATCATTTTGTTTGTTAAATCTTTCTTCAATTGTAAAAAAAAAAATCATCAGAAAATAAAATTTTCCTGTGTTTCCCGTCTCTATTAAAAGCAAGCAAAATTTTTGATCACTCTAGCCTAATTTTATTGAGAGCAGCATTCAGCCGTTGTCCTGTGGTACGAAAGTAGGCCCTCATCCCAAGGTTTTAATATTATTCTTGACATAGTTCTTTTTGAAATTTCCATTTCTCTTGCCATGAATTTTTGATTCCGAACAGGATTTCATCGGATGCAAGCCTCCACTGCTTTGAATATTTATTCAGTCCTCACAGACCGCGGCCTACCACTTCGAGGACTGTCATTGGTAGAACAGGTTTACCTCTTAATGGTACACCATATAAACATACGATTGAAACCAAGAGGTTTCAGAGTTTTGTATTGAAACGAATGGTATTTTAGAATTTAGAATAAACTCGGTACAATTTTGGGGCCCCGCGCCTTGAAATACCAAGACACCCCCCTGCCTTAATCTGGCACTGCCTCTCGTATGTTAACCTAATATCATACCGGTGAATTGTAGGAACTCCTGAAGAGGACGATTACGAATTTGCTTCCCACGATGTGCTGGATCTGCCCTTTAGAACTGGGTATTTCATCCAAGCACTTTGGGCCTGAATTCGGTCCAATGAAGGTCAACAGACCTCAAAACGGATATACCTCCTAGGTACAGTGATAATTCTGTGCCTATCTAACTACAAAACTATTAGTATGACTTATTTTTTGTCAATTAGAGGATGTCTGATACCAATACCAAAGCCCACATCGATACTCTTAATATGAGTCCCCGAGTTCAATGTCTTTAGAATAATAACAATAATATGTTCGACATAATAATTATGTATATTAACTTTATAATGGTAATGTAATAATAATAGCCTCAGGAATTTCTCGCCCTACGCCCTCTTCCGTCATGTCTCACTTTCCATTGTTGTAGGTATAATACAAAATGCTGATAAAGTAGAAGGAGATGGAGAGGGAGTCATTGTTCTCTCGTTGAATAATATTATTAATCTCTTCTGTCCCTTGAGATTTCGGGAAACCGTACGTATATTAGTATATGTTGGGGAACTTTTGTAGATAGCACATTACAAAAGTAACTTCCTTTCCCTCTTATATCATTATGTATTATCAATGAATTATCCAATATCATTATGGTAATGCCGCCACTGGCGGGTATTCTTACAAAGGAAACCATTCCGTACAATAGTCGTATGTCCGTGTATGTAATTGTTGGGATTTCTCTGTAGAAAGATAAGGTCCTATCGAATAATTAATGTACTTACGTATGAGTAAATCTAGGTTATTACAGATTCACTAGAGCCTAGCTTTCAATATTTATGCGATTAAAAAAAACAAAAAAAATATACGAGTTTTCAACATCAGATCAGGGGACATAATATATAAGACGATGATATTTACCCTCCATTTGCGGGAGACTCACAAACCAGCCTCTTATGCTTTTGTTAGTGTTTCTCTTGGATTTTGGATGAAGGCCAATTGTTCTAATACTTATTGTCTTCAGCACTTCTCAGCACTTGAAGATCAATCATTCATCTGTTAAGGAATAAGTTGTAGAGTACGTCAGAGGTGACGTAGCCAATTCCTTCGAATACTTGTCATGGAGAATGTGGTTGTAAACATACTAAAAGTCCTGATGTCTAGGATGGGGGAAACGTATTTAGGGGGTAAAAGAGGGGTTAAAGGAGGTACAATTTTTGTATTTTTGAATATATCTCGAACAATGCTTTTTTGTAAAAACTTTGTACGTATAGTAAACTTAAATAAATAAAATTTTGCAGTATTTTGATTTTATACACGTTGCGAAATTCTGGCCCAGTTAGACGATAGTTTGCAGTTAAAAAACATACAAAATGAGGAACTCAGAAAACGGGTTTTAATAAAAGAAATAGTTTAGTACCAAGATAATTTGGCCGCAAACAAAATATCATTGCATTCATTGGGGTTCCTTTTTGGATGGGAGTTCTGGAACTAGGCCCTTTTTTTAACGGTAGTTTTTTTGTGGGTTACCTGTAAATTAAGGGGGGTTGATTCCCATATTTTTTTTTCGATAACTCCAGTTTAAGGTCAAAGTCCGCCCGCTGCCAATCAAAAACCCTAAATGGAGAACCACCATCAATTTGTTTAATGGCGGTTTTTGGTTATTTTGGGGTTTCTGGCCAGCGATTGAAGATATCAAAAAGTTTATGAGAGTTGACCCTCCTAAACCATACCCAAAACTCACAAATCTGAAAGAATTTTGTAAAAAAAATAATAGGCGAAGCCGCCAGAAACGGAATTCTGATGACAGGGCGCCGGGCGGTGGAATTAGACCATAAACTGGAGATATCGAGAAAAAAAAGTATGGAAATCGACCCTCCTTAGTGTTTATGTACATATATACGTACGTCATTATACTCATTATCAATCAAAAGAAATATAAAACGTGTTTGCTGGAGTCCTCATTTTCTGACCACTTACAGTATTATTATTTAAACATTCAATTATTTAAACTATTTAGAGGTTTCATTTGCTAAAACTGATTAATCGATCACATGCATAAATAATGGTGAAATAATGTGGCATAGGTTAGTAATGTATTTTTTATGTACGTCGCGACCCGTGTAAATATTTATTAGGTATTGTATTGAACTAGTGAACCTTCTAGGGGAAATATTTTCATTGCCATCCGCTAATGCTCTTTTGCGGTGAGGAAAGCATTTGAAAAACATGCAATATTGCAGTATGTACTTGGATAATAGGTACAGATACATTACTATGTTGATTACATATTTGTGTTTCTTATGCAATTAATTATAAAACTTAGTAAATAACGTAGGTACTATGTTTCTATTTCGCTAAAATTTATGATGTTCTTTGTGCCATAACAATAACATTAATTATTGGCGTTATGAAAAATGCTGGTCGTATAATGAATTGCATTGCATTGGTGTTTATAAAACGTAGGTTTTCTACGATTAAATACTTCTTTTTTTGCACGTAGGGTTCGAAGCCTGTGTTCATTTATGGAAATCGATTATTGCGAACGGCGCAATTTCTTATCGGGCTCAATCTGGATGTACCTCCATACCTACATTGTGTAAAAAATATACAATCGTATTATTAAAAAAAAACAACAATTTCCATACCTAATATCAAGCTCGCCGGGAGGCGAGCGCTCGTCAAGCAGCGCCAGCCTACCGGCCTATATTAACACGAAACAGAGTTTATATGTATTTTGTTTTATTGTTTTCGCACACTTCCCGCAAACTTTTATCAATTTTTATTTCAAATTCGTAATGAGACGCGAAAATAGATTGTGTTTCACGAAAGCGCGAGGTTCCTACGTACAGTTAAAGTCGTTTTCTAGCCACGCCGAAAATCTTGAATTTCATGAAATTTTTCATACGGGTTTTTTTTTTTTTCAGACCAATTTTCTGTCAAGGGTACAGCAACGTGTGCTTATCGTGGAAAGACGTGAGCTACGTTTTTGAATAGGGAATTTTTATCTCTGCATACCTTTTATAGTTTCAAGTATTTATTTTTTATAGGATAGGAGATATAGCCTTCTAAAATAAAACCGGAAAGTTGCACAGAGCCGCCCCTGGTTATCTTGGAGCTGCGATTGTGGTATTTTTCGAAAGGTCTTACCATAGGAAAAAATATAAAAATATAATTAAAGTATTACACTGGACCGAACTTGAGTTATAGCCTTTGAAAGGAATACTTATTATGGAGCCCAGAGCCGTCTATTGTTATCCTAGAGATGTATTTCTGGTGTTTTTAGAAAGGTCTAGTCAAAGGGAATGAGATCACTTAATTTCAGATGGTTGAAACAAGTAGAAAAGTATTTAAAGTCCTCTAAAGGAATATCTATAATTAACCCTGGAGTCACGCCTAGTTATCCCACGTGCATGACTGAAGGTTCTTTCTAAAGGTCTATTTACGGAAAATTATAATATGATGTAAATAAAATTTTAGAAAAATCAACGACAGTGTGAGACACAAAAAGAAAAAACTGAATTAAGATTAATGAGAGTAACAAAAAAATCTTCGCCGCACATAGAACTTAAAATATGGGTGGGACCCAATAGTCTTTGCTTCATCCAAGCTGCCAACAGACTGCTTTATTAGAGTGGGAATAATAACGTTTTATAAATTCATTAAAAGGTTTCTACATCAAGAGGTAAACTAGATCTATATTATTATTATGAGCAGTGTATAAAATATTGGCCAGTAGGAAGCAAAAATATTGATTTGCAGATCAAATGATAAATTTAATATAATAAAATATTATGTTAATATTATGTGGTGGTCGTCGACTGGTGTAGGTAAATTAAAAAGTTTGCAAGGTGACCTGGGTTCGAATCCCGGCTAGGTAGAATTCTCGTGAGAAAAAAAAACAGTAGTTGCTAGTTTGAGTCAACCTCCTATGACCGTTTAATTTCGAACGAAGTGAGTATGGTTTAACTCGATCAACATTAATTTATTTGTTACAATCTAATTATCCATCTACCTATGTATGAAACGTGTATAAGTTGCATTTTTGTCCGATCGAACTGAAATTTTCAGGGTATATTCCATGGATATATGCTAGCCTATTAATTCATAATTATTAAATGTATATCTAGTACAATTTCTCACTTCTTCTGTTTATATCTACCGATTCTGCTGAAATGACACCATGTTTAGCAACTCGAAGTAAGGCAAATATATGGGTCAACATTTCTGAACACATAATAATACTCGGCACTTTCATTTTCTCTCTTTCTTTTACCAAGATCGAATTGGTCATGTACGTAGGTACATAATATAATTAAAATTGTATTGTAAACAAAACCACGAAACAGAATTGTCCGTTTTTTAACGAGTTCATTACTAATTTTTCAATACATGGTTAAAACACTAGTTGATTATTAATGAATTATTGCTAATGGATTTTAAGATTAAATAGGTATGTTTTTTTCTTCATTATTATTAACTGGTTTAAGTCCCACAAAAGAAGCACCATTTATCACACCAACCTCATTTTAAAACGATTGTGACCAGTTGATTGTATTTTGGTTTTAACGTCCTGATTTGAACTAGTCAGGGGAGGGTTTTACCCTCCATTCGCTGGGAATCGTTCCAGCTACCTACATTTACCTCACCCAGCCTGGAGGGCTGTGATTCCAGACTCACGTGTTTAGAGGGGAAAAAAATATTAGAAAAGTCTGCAACAACCGGTAATCGAACTCGAAATGTCTGGACTACGGGCAGTAGTTACAACCATTACGCCACGGAGGCTGGCCACTGACACTCTAAATAAAGCATTTATTTGGATCAATACTTTTGTATTTTCAATCGTAAATTACGTAGATCTCATTCAAAACTTACAAATAACTACCTACAAATACAGGGCATACATAAAGTCTCGCTCAAGCCTGGGTTTCTCGAAAACGACTCAAAATATCAAAAAACGCTAAAACCCGTATATCTACACAGCCCCAGTCAGGCTGGAAATGGACCAACTTCAAAATCTTAAATAGAATGGTGTGTCTTGTGGAATATTGTCTAAAGGTGTCATTGAGAGAATTTCATTACAACAAATTTCAGTGAGTTTTTTTTTTTTTTTTTTTTTTTTTTAATTTTCCATTTATTTATTACAATTATAATATGTTACAGATTTTATAATGATTTAATGGTACCCTTTCTCAAAGTTATGTTGGGTAATTTACATTGAACTAGTGCCGTTCTTGAGATACAGGGTCGGACGTCCTGCGTATCCATATATTTTGACGTATAACTTGTTAACCGTAAATTATAGAAAAATGAAATTTGTCGATAAGAACTCCTTATGGCAAGACCTGTCGAACAATTTATAACTCGACTTACACTCTTGATGTTAGTTTCTGGTCGGTTTCGTCAGGCAGCCAGACGAACAAAAAAAAAAAAAGTATCGAAAAAACAAATCAAGTTTTAACTTGTTCGAAAGGTTTTACCACAAGGAGTTATTATCAACAGACTTCATTTTTCTGGAATTTACGGTTAACAAGTTATACGTCAAAATATATGGATATTAGGCAGGACGTCCGACCCTGTATCTCAAGAACGGCACTAGTTCAATATAAATTACCCAACATTTTATATGATAGTCTTATAATATTACTGCGTATCACAACAACCTTAAAATAAAAGTCTTTTTTCTTTTATCTGTTGATTACTTTTTATTTCATCCATCAGAGGATTTCATCTAAATCAAAAAGTAGTGATATCCCCCAAAAAACACTACGTGTAAAAATAGTCGTCAAGTGTTGGAATGATTAAAAAGAACTGATATCAAAAACGTCAATTTTCTATGTGCTGAAGGAATTATTTTTCACGTAATAAGTCTCTTGATAATTCAACCAAAATAATAGCCTCACAACAACAATACACCTTTGAGCAAACTTCGATTTGGTAATTTGAGAATTTAACCAAAAAATAGCCACACAACAAAACAATGCTCTTGTAAGAACAATGGTTCTGTCATTATGCAACATTGTTCTTACAAGAGCATTGTTTTGTTGTGTGGCTATTTTTTGGTTAAATTCTCAAATTACCAAATCGAAGTTTGCTCAAAGGTGTATTGTTGTTGTGAGGCTATTATTTTGGTTGAATTATCAAGAGACTTATTACGTGAAAAATAATTCCTTCAGCACATAGAAAATTGACGTTTTTGATATCAGTTCTTTTTAATCATTCCAACACTTGACGACTATTTTTACACGTAGTGTTTTTTGGGGGATACGTAATAGAAAGCAAAAAAGTTATCATATTTGTGTTTATCACTTTCATGATGTCACATATACTTGAACTTGCTTTACTCGGGGCTTAAACCGCCGACCTCCAGGTTACAAGTGCACCGCCTCATCGATAAAGCTACTGAGGTCAGTCAATAGTTTATTTTGTTTCAATTGAGAGATTTCAAACTATATTGGAAATATTCTAATTTGGAAATAAAATCTCATGCGTGATGAGATTTAGGATCATCAAAGTTTTGTGCGAAATTGCTCATTATTTGGGAAATGAAAAATTTATGTCTTACTGAGATCAGAAAACCTACCTAGTAATCTAAACTTTTTAGAGATGCTAAATCTTATTTCGACTGTCATTTTTAGAACCATGTCAAATTTCAGCGCATAAAGTAAAACAAAAAAACATGAGGTTGACATTTTCGGCCCAACTCAGGTGATATTAATGTAAGAGGTTACTTTAAAAAGCTGGTGTAACTTGGAAAGAGCCGAAACATCCAGTCTGGGCTTCCATGCAATCCTTTCACCACCGTGAGTTTGGTAGCAAATCTATTCTTACGGATAGGAAAATCTTCACTCTCTTTATTTTGTTATTGTTTCAGGTATGAAGTTCATCAATAGCCCTCCAATGTTGTCTCCAAAAGCCTGGCTCGGTGTTCTACTCGGGGTTCTCTTTACAGTGCATAAAGGTAAGTTCATCACGGCCAGTATTACTTCAGGAAAAAAAATGTTTCTTTTTACCCATTTTCTTTTGTTACCATAGAGCTGAAACACCATGTATAGAGCGAAGAGATCAAAACTATGTGGCTAAGAGAGGTTTGAAGAAGATGGGAAAAGAAAGAGAGAGAAACCAAAGATGCGATTGAAAGGAAAAGTTAAGGAGAACCTAATAGGGAAAAAAGAGGACGCACAAAGATATAGAAGGAAAGGATTCATGTGACAAATGCCGACCTCAAGTAGCTGTATAGATCACCAGGTTTTACTGAGTTCAACGAGTACGAGTATGTACATTGTACAACTTAGGTTAATAAAGTTTAGAGAGAAAAATGGTGTTCTTAATATATAAGGTTTCATTTATTTTTATGATTTTGTACATTTTTTTGGGTGGAGCGTTCTTTTTTTTTAAACCACAAAGTGTTGTTTTTAAACCACAAAGTAGTCACTGTGGCAGAGCGAGTTAGCGCGCTAGGCATTGCACACATGGTGACCTGGGTTCGATTCCCAGCGGGGGAGGATTTTTTCTACTCTGTACTTGGATGTTCGGGGTCCACTCATACCTCGTGAGGAAAAATGAGTAGCTGCTTTAATGTGAAGCAGCGACCAGTGGCAGAATCTTAAGCAAAAAAATAATACAAGATATTGTAAATTAAAGTGGTAAAGTCCTATGATTCTGCGCTACCCACTAAAATTGTGACATAATAACACAAAGAAAAAGCATTATTATTATTATTTATATATTATTTTGAAGGGAATCATTTTTTTTGTACAATGGTACATTATAACAATATTTGAAATTCATGATTTAAACTTTCAACTGAGAAAGTACCTTCATGAAATGATTGAGAAGAGAACTAACATTACCGTTACAAAAAACACTCTACCAAGTTGTCTTTTTTTCTGTGCAGAGCGTCTTTCACCTCGGTCGATGTTTTTGATAAGAATGAAAACTTCTAGATTTTTCATAATGAGCAACATAAGAACAAACTGTGACTGTTTTTCAAGTTTCTACAATGATTTTTTGAACCAAAATGAATTGTAGGTACTTACTCTACCTCTATAAATTGCTGTGTAAAGTATAGTATAGTTGCTTGAGCTCTTACTGAAAATATGAAATACTGTTCAACTGTAAAATTAAATTAAAGCGTCATAAAAGTCCTCCCAGTCGACATTATGCCTGGGCATCGTGTGATATTTCTTCGTCTCTATCGTACCCTGTCCCATTGTCCCTCATCCACTCCTTCGCAAGCGTTAAGCAGTTAAAACACACCCCTTCCTTCCTCCTTTCCACAGCCATGATACAAGTAGAGCGCTATCCTATCCTACCCTTTCTGTGATCCCGAGCTTTCTCGTCCATTACTCCCTGACCTCTCCACTCAAACCCTCGCCTCCAAAAACTCATCTCTCTCATTATAGCTCCCTCTCCATTTTTTTTCATCTCTGCTAAGTACCTATGCGTATTCCTAAATCCTTTACTTCTTCTCATTCTTCCCAGTTATTATTATATTTTATTATCAAGCGCTCTACTCTCCATAACTTTACTATCTCTCGCTCTTTGTCTCTCTTTTTCTATCTATTAAGTCTAGCTTCTCCACCTCCATCGCACTCGTTTTTTATTTTCCTTTTTTTTTGTGATTCTCCCTGTTTCTCTTTCAACGCGATGTCACCTTTCCTTCCCCCCTTAAAAAGAGAGAAAGTGTTGTAGCCTTTTCCTATTATGGTAGTAAAGTCACGTCCACAATGGTCATATATTAACGTCAAAACAACTGAAAGGCGACCGACGGGTAAAGATAAAAAGGGAGAGAGAGAGAGAGAGAGAGAGAGAGAGAGAGCAATGGAAAAGAATGAGACAAGGAAACAGAAAAAAACAACAAGATTCAAGGAGATGGAGAATAATAAATAAAAAGAAAAAAATAAGAGAACTATAAGGACAATAAAGGTGGAGATTTGAGTGGGACGACGATAAATTCAAGAAATGGAGGAGGAAGAACGCAAGACGGAAAGAAAATGATAGAGAGTGCGCGAAGTTTCTATAACGGGGATGTGAAACCTCAACCTGAAGATGAAAAAATTCCTGGGCTCTTCAACTGTTGAAAATACTTTGGAGTGAAGTTTTGTGTAAATTACTTTTTCTGAGGGCATACATTCTGTAACCAATAAGCAACAAAGAGCACGACACCGAAATTACAAAAAAGGTCACGTTTAATCATAGGAATTGTGAATTTTTTTTATTTATTCTCTCTACTTTTTTTCATACGGATCCTTTGAGACCCGACTTCATGTCCTTAACTTGACATTGAAGATTAAGTGAGGTGTCTAAAGTGATCAGGATATAGTGACAATCTAAATTATAATCGGACGGCATATTTGGGCAAACTCGTGTTTTGGGAGCCCAAATCGGGAATTGAAGAGTAAAACTAATCTTAAGTGGTATCAAATGAAAGATCTTGATGAGCAGATACCAAATTTATTGATTTTATTCGTTCATCCGGTCCATTGGGTGCCACCTGGTGGCCTTTTCATTTTTTTTTTGATTGACAAGTAGGTACCTTCTAATCCTTAGCTTAGTGGTCAGATCTTGATCAGTATACATATTATTTTTTCGAGATGACTTCGCTCTCTCTCTCAAAAATTATAATATTTAAGTTACGAAGTATTTAGTTAGTTCATTTTCTGACCTCGCTCTTTTAGGAGACAATGTTGTCGACTTGAAACCCTTGAAGCACGGGTTCGAGTCCTGGGAGGACGAAATTTTTTAGCTATATTTTTTCAATTTGGGCTTAATGTTTTTGTGTTTTTCCGCTTTTAATATTCATGTTGATGACTACCCTCGCGAGGAAAATGGTAGGTAGTAGTTGTAGAGTCGGGAAACAACCATTGGTGGCATTACGAGATTGATATTCAACGATCATGGTTAGTTGGAGATTAAATATAATGCATTAGCTCTCGTAATGTCGTTACTACTCACAATGGCCAAGTGAGTAGCTTACTAGGCTTGAACGCACGGTCACTTGGGTTCGATTCCCATCAGGGTAGCATGGATGTCGCGGTGTAATTTTCTCGATTCAATTCAAACAAGTTCAGAAAAATCATTCTTCGATCGCCAGTTTTTATTGCCGTTCAACAAGAAATCAAGTTTGGGATGACTTTTAGCAAGGATAAAGAGGAAGATAACTTAAGAGGAAGAAATGTAGATAGGAGTGCAGAGAAATAGAAAGCGAGGTAAAGGTGTTCTCATTTTGTTATCATTTATTTTTACCTTAATTACTCATTATTCTGAGTGGGCGTTCTTCCTTTTGTAACCACAAGGTGGTGTTTTTGGGGGGATATTTACTATTGAGGCATTGTTAAAGTAATCTCATCCATGCATTACAATGACCTTAACTCTATTTGTCGAAGCTTGAATAATAAATGCTATTCCGATTACCATTAGCTCCAGAGACAGTATTCGCTGTAGCAACAGGTGGCTTTTTGCAGTAGTGTCAACTTCAGTGGATTTTGTTATTAAAGTGTTCATCACAGCATGGTATCCCAACACTTCCTCAGCGGCATTGCCCCCCTCTGTAACAACTCTGATGTTGACTTTTGATACTTGTTTTCGTCCTCCCCTCTCTGTATCAAATTTTGAAATTATTAATTACAATTCAACACTTTATTAGGAAGGCATAATATATACGTATACAATTATACATATACAACAATGTGTACGTAACCATTGTTTACAATAATTATGTTAGATAGATAGTTTTTATTTATTTCAATATTTGTATACAAATATAAGTCCTAATGGACCCGTTTATTGGCTATCTCTTCCACCCTATCCTTTTTTGGCCTCTTGATACTTTCTTTTCCTCTGCTACCCTCCTCCCTTCTCTCCCCCTCTCTTCACTCCCACTCTCTTCACTCCCCCTCCCTCACGCCTGGGGTGCCTCCTGCAATATCCTATGTTCCTTCTTCGTCCAACTTCTGCTTGATTACTTCTTTCTATTTTACTACACTTTTGCTTCATTTTCCGCTATCTTTTAATTTATTTAATTTTCCCCATTTTTATTATATTTAAACCCCCTTTTCACCCTGGGTTTTGTGTTGGTTTTGCATCCATTATAAACGAATTAAGTTATCTTTCTTGGAAAATTCATGTTTTTATAATTACCACCATTTCGTTCAGATATAATGGCATATTTGTTCTTCTTTCGTTTTTTATACATTTTTTATTCCTTCCTTTCTCTTATTTTTTCTCCCTCTTATTCATTTTTCCTTTTTGCCGCGTGGGATATCTCATTACTTATGTATGGTGGTTCTGCTGGCAGTTTTGTGTTCACCGTGGGTATTTGTCGAGGTAGGTACATGCAATATGAATTTGATTATTTTATCATTTGGCTGAGAGACATTAAGCTGTAAATAATATAATGTGTCAGTAATTATGACAAAAACATTATTCCATTTACCTCTAAAAGAGTCGACTACAACAGTAAACATCCCATTAAAAATATTTCAAAACTATTAGAATTATGTAACCTAATCGACAACATGCTATGTGTTGAGGTGAATTTAAAATTGATTGAAAATTGAAACATAGTAACGCTAACTAATAATGTACAATAAGTTCAAATACAGTTTAATTTTTATGGACTAACCTAACCGTCTAGGAGAGAAAAGAAAGAAAAGATTCTTTGGCGAAACCAAGTTTTTAAAAATAATTTCTTCTCTTTGGTAGAACTATAGTTCTGTTCTGCACAGTCTACTTAGGCGAACTATTTTAAGCTACTAGATATCAACAAGACGGCAGCAATGGTCAACTTGTAGTCACCGTGCCCGAATGGTGTAGCATGCTGGGCTTGCACACAAGGTGACCTGGGTTCGAGTCCCGACGGAGTCGCAATTCTTTGGCTTTATTTACCTGAGAGGTTTCTCTACTAAAGTGCAGCGTTAAAGATTATTTTGTGAGAGTACACTTGAATTTTTTTATAGGTGGAGCGCGCGGCGTCCGTCGTACGGAATTCCCCCTCCCCCTGATGTATAGAGGTTAAAGAACATAAATATTTATTTATTTAAAGAACATAAATATTTATTTACAAAAAAAAAATTAAAGTCATTGACGGGGCTTCCAGAGGTGGAATTTTGTCCCCTACTTCCTATCTACACCCCTCCACCTCCAAAACTCCGGAAGTTTTCGTCCAACTAAAAAAATCGAGAAATTTTGTGAAAATATTTCATGGAAAATGTTGTTGTATAGATTCTCATTTTTGCTCAAGGCCATAGTTTTTGAGTTACTTCGAAAAAATAAAAAGGTGGATATTTAGATTTTTTCAGGAAAAGGTCGAACTTTAGATTTTTTGGCAATTTGGCTTTTTTTGTCTTCGTTTTATGTAGGTAGGTATATCCATCCGTAATCAATTTTGTAGATAAGTAGGTATAAGTTTTTCTTTTAAGTTAATTAAAAAAAAACGCTTTCATTGGGTACTCTTTCAAATTAGCTCAGATCGGCAATTAAAGTCATACACATTGATATTTTTTTACAATCTTAGCTCACAAAGGCTTCATATTTTTTTATTGGTTGGTATTTATTTTTATTAAATTTAATGAGTAGTAGGTAAACAACAGAAATAATAAGTCATTTTATGATTTTTTGATAACAAATCTTTATTAGTTTACAGCTTTATTTTGTGAATAAGATCAATTAGAATATGTCAACCAGATTTCGATGTTGTTGGATCGTCTTTAGAGTCAAAAACTTGAGAGAAAATACTGATGAATATGAAGCAATAATATGATGGAAATAAAAATATTACACAGATAGATAATAGATAATATACAAATACGTAGATAGAAGTCTGCAAAGTTTTGTCATTTCAAATTATAAATAGAGCATTAAATTCTTCTATCATCTCGCAGACATTAGTAATACCTAAAAAAAAATAAGATTGTACTATGTACTGTACCTGATCTTACTGACATCTTTTTTTACTCTCATTTTTTCCTATTATCCCTTATTATTTTTTTAAATGATAAGGCAGGACTCGTAAACTGGAGGTCAGTAGTTTGAGCTACCATTGTTACCAATCCCGGTAAATTTAGTGATTAGTGAAGCTAGTATAAAATATCTCAATTGTGATTACCACATGATCATGCTGAAAGCATTCCCATAAAATAATGTATTGTTACTAGCCCTTTACTCTCAAGGCATTTTTGGGAAAACGTAGAACATTATTATATAAAAAAAAATAAATAATCCATTATTGATTTCTGACAGAGAAGAAAAATTAAATATTTGGACAAAAATGTGCCAAAAATAAGGTCTTGAACTTGGCGGTACAACATTCTATTGTTGTTGTTGTTGTTGTAGAATCTAGAATGTAAGTACATAGGAAGACAAACTTGAAGAAGATCGGTTGAGAACATTTTTGGATACAAATGATTTAGATAATTTTTATCGCCACGTTTTCACGATTTGAACCATTCACGAGGAAGTAGTGTGTATTTTATTTCAAAGTATTGATTCTGACGGTAGATTGGGGTAAAAGTAAGAGTTGCAATGTAACAATGTGAGCTTGAAAAACAAAAATATTTTCTCTTGAAATATCTAGCAGCTCTGATGAACATTTCTAGAAATACCAAGCACGCTTAAAAGATTAATTTATTCTGAAGTTTAAAAGTAAAACTAAAGCTCACACAAGCTTTCAATTTTCTATTCCAAGTTAGTACATTTCCACTATATTGCATAGTAAAATAAGCACGTTTTTGACTCTTTCAATAGAAAACCAATAAACATAGAGGGACTTCCCTGTTGAAAAAACCAATCTCCTAGAACCCTTTTTTATCTCTTGATGCTGTTTGAACAAACAAATAAATTGAAAGATTTCCAACGATATCTTGAAACTCTCCTAAAACATCTAAAAAGGCTATTGAACTCAAACTTTTTGAGATGAAATTGAAAGAAAAGCCTTTCTCTCCAAGTTTTTCTTAAATTTTCAAACGAAAATGAATGTTGAGTCGATGAACTGGGATGTTTTAGGAAGTTCCCTACTACAACTATCGATTTAAAAAAGGAAACCATGAGTACAAACTACAAATAGACCATTCGAATTATATGTAAATGGTTCCTTTCTAATTATAAACTCCGAACATTTTTTTTTTTTTACGAACTTGCGTGTCCATTTTATAAAACGCGGGATTACATTATTAAAACTTACAACTAATACAAAACTAATTATATGCTAACTTACAAGCTAAAAGCTAAATAAACTAAATGGTAAAAGGTAAATTGCCTGATTCTAATAATTGTAGTATTTTATTAGAATTATTGCAAAATATATCCACACCTCCAACACCACTGGCCAGGTTCCACAACTTTTCACATCTATGTAGTGTTGCATATTCAGTGATATTTGAGCTACATTTTTTTAAATTAAAGGTGACTTGATTTCTTGTTTTTCTTGAAGGAATTTTAAATTGAATTTCACTGAGGAGATCAGGCGCATAGATTTTGTTATTTATGATTTTGAGGAGAAATGTAAGGTCATATATTTGTCTTCTGGATTCAAGATTTAAAATGTTATGAGATATTTCTATTGTATTATATTGAGTTTTTGTAATAAATTCTTTATTTATTTTATATGCTAAAAATCTTAAAAATATATGCTGCACTGATTCTAGAAGAAGTTTTTGGTATTCATAATGCGGTGACCACACAACAGACGCGTACTCTAACACTGACCTGACATACGCAAAGTAGAGGACCTTTAATGTTGTCACATTCGAGAACTCCGTGCAGTGCCTCATTAAAAATCCATACATTTGAAGAGCTTTAGCTCTGATATTGTGAATATGAGACGTGAACTTCAGGTTGCTTTCAAATGTGACACCCAGGTCCTTCACTTCGTCTGTCGAGCCAGTGTTTCGCCCATGACATGATATGTGGCCAGAATGGGATTTCTAGTGGTGTGGTATGTAACAATAGCACATTTCTTAACATTAAAATTCATGTGGTTCACCTGACACCAGGGATGCAGGCGGGAAATCGTATCTTGTAATTGAGAGACTTCCTCTAGCTCTGTAACCCTACGTGCAAATTTCAAATCATCGGCAAAAGGCCAGAATGATTCTTTCTGGAATATTTCCTTGATATCATTTATAAATAACAAAATTAATACAGAACTCATGTGCCCCCCCTGCATACAGCTTGATTTAACAGCAATGGGGTCAGATTTTGCATCGCCGACTCTTACAATTTGAATGCGATTTGTAAGGAAGCTGCGTAACCAGTCAAGCAATGTCCCAACCACACCCATAGAAGATAACTTTGCAATCAGTAGGTTGTGACTTACAACGTCGTACGCCTTAGAAAAATCGGTGTATATTGTGTCTACTTGACTGCTTCCTTGAGTGTTTTTAATAATAAAATTATAAAACATTCGAGTGGTAATATAACAGCATACAGTGATCAAAAGCTTAACTGTTGATTTAGGCTCTGTGGCACTAAAAAGTGACTATCGAACATTATACTTTTTTGTTTTATACGAACCTGTTGTTGGATCAGGAGAGTTAAAAGAAATAACTGGTGGTAAAATAATAATAGATTTTTGTTAATGCGAAAATTGGAAGTACGTAGAGTAAAATAGAATTGGAAATCACAGAATCGGAGATCAAATCCTGCGAAAGTCTTCTGCTTTCACTTTACCTTTTTCCAGACCTACTTGAGGTCGGCGTTGTTTGTCCTCCACTTGTTTCTGGATATTAGGGTGCCCTCCCTCTTCCAAACCTTCCCTCTCAAATCTTCCTCTACTTTATCTCTCCACCAAGCTTGGGCTTCCCTCCACCAAAACTAAAATTTCCTGAAAAATCTTCCCCGAATAAAAATCAGAGGAAAAATTTTCCTTCCGCTTTATGTTTACATACACAAAAGTTATTGTGTGGGTGTGAGACTTTGGTGTTTGTGTTTCGATGAAAACTTAATTTTGCGAACATTTAATTGGATTTACTCGTATTTTTTTGAACGAGTGCGACAGTTCAACTCTTGAATGTTTTTTTTCGAAGTCAGTGTTTGTTATATTCCGCATATTATTTTCTAACCATAATATATATTTTATTCTCTGTGTAGAATCCAGGTCATTATATCATACAATGTTCTGTAAAGTTGATGATCCACACATCATTAAAAATAACGATGTTAAAACCGTTGTATACCTGGGACTCCTGCGTAAATTATTTATGTCACAAAAGATGTTAAACATTAGACGTAGCACCGGTCTTGCAATCGTACTACCAAATCTTGATTCAGATAAAATGATTTTTTTCTCAAATAATATTTTAATAGATGTATGAGTGCAGGTTATAATATTAGCACTCACTCTGTGGGGTCACACTGGCTGAGCGGGTGACCTGGGTTCGAATCCCGGAGGAGTTGGAAGCAGCAACCCATGGCTTAGTGAGTAACAATTTTCAAGGAACTGCAAAGAGATTTTGAGATTTTTACCACAAGTTAATGAAAAAAAAATTATATTTTCAATATTCTGTATTTTTTTTATTAATAAAACCTAATTATGAATTGCAACATAGGCGGCAAATGAATTCTCTTCGTCTTATCTCATGTCTCAATTCTCATTTTCCTCATTTTACAGAAAGAACAATTTGGGTACAAATATATTTCAATATTCCGTTTTCAGCATCAAAAATACTCATTCTTCTCGGTATCTCGCGTAGCCTTTTTGATTTCTCTGTTATACCTGAACTCACTCTTTATAGATCTCAACCAATCAGTTATGTCACGTGCCTTCTGCCTTCCAGTCCTTCCACGTGCCGTCGGATTCTTAATAAAATTAGCGGGACGCGTTTGTGTGGTCTTTTGATTTGGAATAAGTTTCATTGAATTACCATGTTATTCCTTCCAGTTTAACAAATAGCTAGTTATTTAATTACAAATTGGTCACGATTGTGTGAGTAGCTGGTTTGTGAGATTCCATTGAATGAAGGGTAGAAGCCCCGTCTCGGTGTGGCCGTGCAATTAAAAGTAACGTTAAGCAGTTAAAATCAAACAGTACTCAGGAAAAATCGTTTTTCACCACAAGAAATACATCAACATTAGTAATTCTTGAAGGTAGAGACCATTAGGGTGGCCCTTATTTTCGAAGGTCGGAAATCTAAGGTGCTCCCCCCCCAAAGTGGTTCCAATTCATGAGAAAAAAATTGCTAAAAAGTTCCAGCTCGATCAGAAAACGTTAACACGTGCCGCCAGGAGCTTAAAGTTTAGATGTCCTAATTGAAGGGGCAATATACATTTTCCCGCACATTTTGTTGATTTTCTCCGTAATAGATCAACTTGGAATAAAAATTCAAAAAGCAATAGAATTGTAACAAAATTATCTAACACATTTACTTCTATCAAATTAAGTCTCAAACAAACGGTTTCTGGGCAAATCAATAACAAAGTCAGATTTTTGCTCTACCCCTCTGTATCTCGCTAGCAAAACTGTAAAATGCGTCTGGATGATGAAAAAAATCCAAGATAATTTATGAAAGCAAGTAAGTTCAATTATTTTATACAAACAAAATACAGTTCTTATATTTTTTTAATCGATAATAAGAACAAATTATAGACCAATTTCACTCCTTACAACTTTTAGTAAAATCATTGAAAGTGCAGTGAAAATAAGAATTAATCATTATTTAGAAACAAATAATATATTATCAAGTCACCAATATGGGTTTAGAAAGAAAAAAAGTACTGAAGATGCGACCTTAGACTTGACTTCGTATATACAAGAAAACATAAATACGAATAAAAAAGTACTTACAGTGTTTTTAGATATAACCAAAGCGTATGAATCGGTAAAACATAATATTTTAATTCAACGACTTGAAAATATCGGCTTAAAAAATATAACACTAGATTGGTTCAAATCATATCTAAGCGATAGAACTCAACAAGTACGACTTAACGGACAACTCTCGACATTAGTAACATGTAGCAGTTATTCTCTTGTAACAGGAACACTTTTAAGCTGTGATTTATTCAATATATATATAAATAATTTACCTATAATTAGCAGAGGAAAAGTGTTCATGTATGCTGATGATGCTGCTATATGTTACGCCACTGAAGACTGGACTAAAACTCACGACCTCGCGACTGATGATTTGAAAAATGTTATGTGGTGGTACTCTTCCATGTCTATGAAATTAAATTTAACGAAATCCAACTACATAACATTTTCAATCACACAAGCCGGACAACCAAGACTATCGAGACTCAACATACATAACACAGAACAGGACACTACAGAATTAACAAAAACAACAACAGTTAAATATTTAGGTATACTTATTGACCAACATCTAAAATGGACTGAACATATTGACTCACTGAACTATAAACTACGCCACCTCATGTATGTGTTCAATCAACTAAGAGGAGTTTGTGGCAGACCCCTTCTCAGAGTCACTTATTTTGCTTTAGCACACTCTCTTCTTCAGTATTGTATCACATCTTGGGGTGGTGCTTACCAAAACACTATAGAAAAACTAAGACGAACTCAAAATATTTTACTAAGGATAATTCTAAACAAACCGAGATTTTTTCACACTATAGATCTTTGCGACATATTTAACGTACCTAATACTATAGACATATACTTATATAATACAGCAATACACGCAAACAAACAAGCACCTAACTGGACAAGAACACTAACAATAACTCGACAGACAGGACATATTAAAACTGAGAGAGTTTGCAAGTCTCTATACAAAAGACATTTTACTTTTATTGGTAAGAAACTATACAACATTTTGCCAGAAGAGATAAAAAATGAAGAAAACAATAATAGAAAGAAAAATCTAATAAAAAAGTGGATTAAGGAATTTAAAGAGAGTAACATACAATTGTTTATAAATACATATTTAAAATAAAATAATAACAGGAATCATAACTATACATATCTTCATTATGATGAAATTTAGTATTATGTAAATATAGATTCATAAAATTAAGATAATATTATTATTAATTTAGTTACAAATACCTATGTATCAATAAGACTATTATACATATGTATTTATACAATTCATTTCTGTGAAAGAATACGAGATTGGAGTTAATTGTGTAGTTCAAGTAAATAATGTATATATGTATATAAATATTTCTTTTTTTTAAACTCTTAAATTTTATTGTATATTATAAATGAGGTACAACACAACCCACAACAAATAGGGTAATAGTACCTCATAAACTCCCTATATTCAATGTATATTATGTAAAATTAAAATAAATAAAGAGTATTATGTTGAAAAAAAAAAAAATAATAATAATATTGAATAATGGATATATTTACCAATATACCGATTTCCGGTATATTGGTCAGGATACCTTGTTCTGTAGTCATTTTCTACTTGCCAGCCTCTGTGGCGTAACGGTTATGACTACTTCCCGTAGTCCAGAGATCCCTAGTTTGATCCCCGGTATGGGCAGAATTTTTGCATAGAAAATCCTGTTCCCTCCGAACACGAGAGGTTGGCATTTCCAGCCCTACTCAGGGTGAGTGAAGTTAATGTGGGTAGCTGGTACGATTCCCAGCGATCAAGGGTAAAACCCCCGTCCTGACTATCTCAAATCAGGTCATTAAAACCAAGTAGAATCAATGGACATGAAAGGAGCCTAAACATTGGATCTGGGCGTCTATATATTCCTCTCACCACCGTGATATAGGTATCTTTGCCTGTCGCACGGGCACGGAATTATTATTACTTTAATAATGAACTGTTTTTGATCTTAATTTTTAGTAAGTATGTTATTATACTCATCCATTAATTTTACTAACCTTTCTGCTGTATCATTAACAACTTTGAGATGTTTCAAGAAGTTGTTTCCTACAAGGTAATCTTTATTCGTTGACCAGGATGTTGGCGGGTACTTTAAGAATGATGTGTTTTCATCTAATCTTTTGAAGAAAGTTTTTGTTATCTCGTGAAACCAAAAAATCTAGATTTTTTTTTTCACTAAAGTTGCAAGTTCGGTTACTTTGCATTAATTTTTTTTTATTTGTATCCTTCTCATAATCAATAACCATCTTTGTTTCGTATTAGATGGTACCTCTTCATCAAAGAATGCTGGACCTACAGCTTCTTGGCCTAACTACCACAGATGGTTAACAATCTTTTTAGTAGCAGCCATATCCTTATCTATGTTTTGGAAGATGATGATTTGTTTTTACAAGTTAAGTCTCCCTTTGGTGCTTTAATTACCTTGGGAGCTTTATACCAAGCTTCAACATATACTGCCACGATAAAAAGACATTTATTTTTGTGTTAGAAATAACGTTAGCACATACTCGTATTCTATTGTACAATTTTTTAAAAAGATGCTATTAAGGAATATAGAAAATAATATAAAAAATTAATTATAGTTTAAAAAATAACACTTTCATTAGCGGTTGAAAAACGAACTCAAGAAAGAATTATCAACTAGAACGAATACTGGATTGATGATAAGAAAAGAGAAGGTAATTTAAAAAAAGTCAAGTGTTTTACAGTCTTGTTATTTGGTAGCCATGAAACAGGAGCTACCGTAGTCGTTTTTTGGTCTGTGTTGAAGCCTGTCCATCCCGTAGCATGACTCCCTTCTGATGGGCGAGAAGTGACACAATACTTCCCATTTAGGTGCACCGAAAGGTATCCCTTACAAACAACTCTAAACAAATATTCATTACAAATTTTAGTCAGCGTGGGATTTCGAACCCAGGACCTTCTGCATAGCAAGCGAGTGCTTAACCACAAAAATTATAGAGGGGGTGAAATTATTGGATGAGTAATTGAGTTAATACGTAATAACATATTACCAATAATGTAGATCAAAAACAGTTCATTATTCAGATAGTAAAAGACTACAGAACAAGGCATCCTGACAGGAAGAAACGGATATTGGTATAATAGTAAATATAACATTATTCAATATTATTTTATTCTTATTATTGATTAAAAATATGAAAGAACTGTATTTTGTTTGTATAAAATAATTGAACTTAGCTGCTTTCTTTAGTTATCTTGGATATTTTTTTTTATATACACGTATTTTACAGTTTTGCTAGCGAGATACAGAGGGGTAGAGCAAAAATCTGCCTTTGTTATTGATTTGCCAAGGAACTGTTGGTTTAAGAGGAAATTTGATGAGAATAAATTTGTTAGATAGTTTTGTTACAATTCTATCACTTTTTGAATTTTTATTCTAAGTTGATCTATTACAGAGAAAATTAACAAAAAGTGCGGAAAAACGTATATTGCCCCTTCAATTAGCATATCTAAACTTTAAGCTCCCGGCGGCACGTGTTAACAATTTCCGATCGAGCTAAAACTTTATAGGTATCATTTTTTTTATGAATTGGAACCATTTGAGGGGGGGAGCTCAGAAAAATACTCGGATTTTTTTCTCACCTCTATAGCTAAGGGCCACCCTAAGAGACCATGCGCCTGACCTCTAACTGTATACTTTTTTTAAATTTCAAACGATATAATATATTTCATTCAACACGTCTTCTTTCTTCAGTGTGCTCATTACTGATGCCACATTTCCTCTTTGTACCGCGAAACTCACTCTTTGACGGAAGTACTCCCCTGCACGTCTCTCTTCCGTTTCAAGTACCAGAGACTTGGAAATAGAATTGAATGGTTCCAAGGCATCTGGTACTTATACTTTTTTTTTTTTTTTTTTTTTTTTTTTTTTTTACTAATCATGCAGCGGCAGCAAAAATATACCCTGGAACTATATATATATTACTTCAGGGTATTTTGCTTTAGACTTTTCTTTTACATTTATATTCTCTGTTTTTCTTATTTAAATTTTTTCATTCATTATTGCATCAAATTTCTTTTTCTTCTCCTGCCACTGCATGTGAGCTTGGAGTAAGCGAGGGAAATCTTCTGAGCTATGCGACACACTACGCCTACTCCTATACCCTAAGTGTCGCACGGCCTAAGACGCCCACCAGCAGCCGCGCCGTCGAGCAATAAGGGGCCTCGCCTGAAGCTCAGACCCGTAGCACTCGCCCGCGTAGCCGCCGATGGGGAGTGTGGGGTTTACCCTCCCCAGCCCTACAAGGAGACAGCATCCCGGGAAATCAGTTGTGTAGTGGGGGGACCACCCCACTCACTTTTTCTCCCAAACACTGGCACCCCCCCAGGCTGAGGACAGCGACCCACTAAACCTCCCTTACTTCCAGCTCATTACATAAAGACATAAATATTTATTAACATACAGACACTTAGTACACGTATAGAACATTATAAATTTACAATTGAAGCATAAGATATTTTAGTCCAGTCAGCATATTTGGTATTATTTTTGGTCGATAGCTCCGATGCATTCTTTCTTCCATCTCTGAAAGTAAAATATTCTCAATATGACACAAAATTAGTAGGTACAGTGTATTTATGTATAAAACACGATTTACAGGTAAATTACAGCAAGCTCAATTGAATAGTTATTTGTACTTATACCTATTGTATTTATGTAAATTTTAATAATGCATAATAATATGTTTCACGGTGGCAAGTCTCTCCTATCTCTTGCAGTGGCGTTGCGTTGTTCTCTTCTCTCATTTTCTTCCTTCTCTCTCATAATATCCTCTACATACTTTTTGGTTATCTCCCACTTTTCTTCGTTCCCTATCATTTTCCCCACAATATTTTCCTCTGTTATCTCCTCTCTCATTTCTCTCATAAACCTCTCTCTTCTTTCTCTCAGCCTTTCACACCTGAAGAGGGTGTGGCTGGGTGTGTCTTCTTCAACACCGTCACAGAATGTACACATGGGCGTGTCCTTTTTTTTAAATCTGAAGAGGTAGGAGCCGAAACATCCGTGTCCTGTTAGTATTTGTGTTAAGTGAAAGTCCACCTCACCATGTCCTCTTTCAGTCCACTCTTTAACATTCCGAATAAGCTTTCTTGTCCACTCTGCCTTCTCAGTTTCATCCCATCTTTGTTGCCACTTTCTCACTGTCTCTTCTCTAAGTTCTCTTTTCTCTTCCTCTGTTCTTCCAAATGATTTTTTTCTTTCTTCGGCCTTCAAATCTATCGGTATGATCCCCGCCACAACCGAAAGAGCTTCGTTAGAGACAGTCCGGTAGGCTCTACAGATTTTAATGAGGATTTTCCTCTGTTCTTTGATCAATGGTACTTATACTTATAATTCAAGAACGGTACACCCGATTTTGATGAAATTTTGTATCCTATAATTATGCGAATTAGTAGAGTACATAGTGATATTTTATTGAATAATTTTGATATAAAAAAAATTGTGAAAAGGTCTTCGACTTACCGATACAGATTTTATGTGGGATCTAGAATGTAGACAAAAAGGTATTCCACCATGTAAAAAACATAAGAGAATCGGTTGAAAACTTTTGTAGATTCAGAAAGAATCTAGCGAAAATAGAAAGTTCAAAATTATGACTGTCATTCAAGAGGAAGTATTGTGTCCATAATAAGCAATGTATTTTTGTATTCCTTGAATTCCTTTTACCTACATCACACGTGTTCTCATTTGAGAAACAGCATTAATGATAATAATTATGAATATTGAATTAATAATGTTGTAGAAACAGGACTTGTTTCTGAAAAGATAAAATATCCTGCTGTGACATGGTGGAACTTTTAAACCTCTAGAACATTTCTGTGGAAACAGGTCCATCCTTGTAGAAATTTTGTCTGACAGAAGAAATTAATCTCGTGTTTTATCCAAATGTTTTCCTTTACTACCCTCTGCCATCTCTCCTGCTTTCCATTGTCCTTTTTTCATTCACAGTGAAAATAATGACTACCGAGGTATTCCTAACCACTTCCAATCAAATAATAATGAATATAAATAAGAAGTTTTGTTGTATTTTTTTTGCGCCAACTAATGCACGTGTGATCTCAAATTTGTCTATATATATATTTCGACTTTAAAGTAAAATAAAAACGTTAAACGCCTTTAAACTAAATCCATGAGCCTAAAGTGAAAGCGAAGTGTTAGCAATTGTGAACAATTTAACTCATTGTTTCTCCATGTGCCTTTGTCAAATGAAATATTTATTTATGCGTTATTTTCGGGCGTTTTTGTCAAAAGCTATCGAAACGAACCAGTGATCAAACACGCAACATAATAATAATAATAATTCATGCGTCGGGTAGGATGTTTATGTTTATACCAACAAATCCACACTTCATCATCAATGCATATAAAGAAGCATAACCTCACTCTCATGGATCGCCACATGTTTTCTGTAAGTATTGGTCCTTGTAATGTACATTCACTACACTAATACACAGAAAAATGTGAATTTTCCTAAAACCTAACTTTCCAAAAAAGCAGTTTTGATTCAACAATTTTGTTGAAGTTTCCGGTTTATAACTTTCATGCAATTACAATTAGTAGGTATAGGTTTATAAAAACTTCGTGGTCCTGGAGATAAAAAATTCATGGTCCTGGCATTTCGGCCCAATCTAGGCTGGGTGAAGTTAATGTGGGCAACAGGTTTGTGAGTTTCCTGCAAATGGAGAGTAAGACTCCCGTCGTGATATCACCATGTCGACGTTAACGACGTTAAACCCGAAACACCCTACACCAAAAGGACGTTAAATCCAAAACATCCTACACCAAAACGACGTTAAACCCAAAAAAAAAGGTCTGGACTAGAGTTCATATATTTATTCAACATTTAAGCCTTGTTAAACCGTTCAAGAACTGTACTTGGAGTAACTCACAAGTCTTGTGAAACTTGACCAGTTGTGACCATTTTACAATGCTGTTGCTATTAATTTTAGTATTCAAATGTGTACTTCCAAAATTGTTTAATATAACAAATCTATTGAAGGTTGTATACTTGGTCCATACCACTGACATGTGGTAGAGTTTCAAGCATACAGGCTGCATTGCCGCGTTGAATCCCTTCGTATATTCTCTGCAAAGATAGTTTTATTATTCTTTGGCGCTTTTAGTGCCAGTGGCATGGATCAAATTATCGCCCACAACATTCAGGAATTTTTAGTTTCGACCGACCAGGGCTCCAGTGTTTCATATACCAGAGGAAGGAAGATATATTTCATAATTATATTGTGCCACCGTGATGAAAGTATACTTGATCTTGAGTCTACACTTCATTTTGAGATATGTATTTCCAAAATAAATCATTGCTTGACATTGAACTTAGAATTATATGTATAATCTTACACTCGAATACTGTTAATTTATTAAATTACATCCTGAAGTTAAGGAAAGCTCCAATATAATGAAATGTGTCTTCAGAAATGGTTTTTCAGCCGGGATTGGTTGGGTCTTCTTCTTTTGCTCAGTCTTATCCCGCTTAAGCAGGGTCGACGTTTCTGGTCAGTCTCTTCCAGTCCAATCGATTTTGTGCATCAGCTGGTCTTACTCCTTTTTCTCTCATGTCTTCTATAACACAACTTTTCCACGATTTTTTAGGTCTACCTCTACCTCTCTTTCCTGATACTTCCATATTCCTCATTTTCTTCCCGATGTAGTAATCTTCTCTTCTTTCTATATGTCCAAGCCACTGCAATCTTCTCTCTTGCATTTTCTTTGAGATTTCTACAACTTTCACTTTGTCTCTGATTTTTTCATTTCTTATTCTATCAAGTTTTGTTACTCCGCACATCCATCTCAACATCTTCATTTCCGTCACTTCCATTTTCTTTTCTTGATCTTTCTTTACTGCCCAGGTTTCACTTCCATATAACAATGCTGGTCTTACTACTGACTTGTACATTTTTCCCTTTGATCTTAACGTTATCCTTTTATCACATAATACGCCCGACAACTTTTTCCAATTAAACCATCCTGCATTGACACGGTGGGCTATTTCAGAATCTAACGTTCCGTGTTTGTTAACAGTAGACCCCAGGTATTTGAACTTATCCACTTTAGCTAGATCTTCGCCTTCAAATTTTACAACTTCATCATCGTCATTTCCAAACTTCATGTGTACTGTTTTTGTTCTACTGATACGTATTCCTCTATTCTCTAACTCTCTTCTCCATCCTTCTAGTTTCATTGTTAGGGATTCCACACTTTCTGCAGCCAGAACAACATCGTCAGCGAACATCATGCACCAAGGAGCTTTGTCCTTAATATTTTTAGATATCACATCTATCACAAGGTCAAAAAGATATGGACTTAAAGCGGATCCTTGATGCAGACCAACTCCAACAGGTATTGATTCTGTCAAACCCACACTACTTCTTATCTTGGTTTCTGCTCCTTCATACATATCTTGCACTATTCTCACATATTTCTCAGGTGTTCCTTTTTCTCTCATACACCTCCATATCTCTTCACGCGGCACTCTATCATACGCTTTCTCTAGGTCTATAAATACAAAATGGATGTCTCTCTTTTTCTCTTGATATTTCTCTATAAGCTGTCTTAGTGCAAACACGGCGTCCATAGTACTTCTTCCTGGCATAAATCCATATTGCTCTTCTGATATTACTGTTTCCTTTCTTATTCTGTCATCAATTACTCTTTCCCAAATTTTCATTGTGTGTCCCACTAGTTTAATTCCTCGATAATTGCTGCAATCTTGTATATCTCCTTTCTCTTTGTATATAGGTACTAACAAACTTTTTCGCCATTCATCCGGTATTCTTTCTGTTCTATAAATTTCTTTCATCATAGCCCATAGTATGTCAATTCCTTCTTCTCCAAGACTTTTCCACACTTCAGCTGGAAGCTCATCTGGTCCAGTGGCTTTTCCATTTTTCATTTTACTCACAACTCTCACTATTTCTTCTCTCTCAATGTCTGTAGTCAATCCATGGTTAGGTATTCCTTCCTCACAAACAGTTCTTTCATTCTCCTCATTCAGTAAATTTCGAAAATATTCCTCCCATCTCAGTTTTATTTCTTTTTCATCTCGGATCACTAAACCTTCATTATTCTTGATATTCTTTATGTGGGTGAAGTCCTTTGTTGATTTATTTCTACTTTTAGCTATACGATGAAGTTTCCTTTCTCCTTCTGGTGTTTCTAATGTCTTGTATAATTCATCAAATTCTGCAGCTCTTGATTTAGCAACTTCTCTTTTGGCTATTTTCTTTGCTTCTTTATAGATTCTTTTGTCTTCTTCACTTCTACTCTTGTCCCACTTCTTCTTTGCGTCTTTCTTGTTTTTAATAGCCTCACATACTTTATCATTCCACCACCATGTCTCTTTATCTTGCCGAGCTCCTTTTCCTGATGTCATTCCCAAAACATTTTTTCCGATTTCTTTTATGATCTTACTAGTTCCTTCCCAAAGCTTGTCCATTTCTGTAGTTCTACTTTTATGAAGTACTTTATACTTGAATTCGTTTTTGACTATTGGGTCTTTCAGATTCCACCATTTGATCTTGGGTATGGTTTCCTTCTTGGTATTGCGTCTCTGTGCTTCTATATTACAATCGATGACTACAAGTCTATGTTGAGCTACAACTGCTTCTCCATTTATAACTTTACAATTTCTCACTTCTTTCAGATGATGTCTTCGACAGAGCAGAAAATCGATTTGGCTTGATCTACTACCACTTTTATATGTTGTATACTGATCCTCTCGTTTTTGAAAGTAGGTATTGCACAAAGCCAAATCTGTTGCAACTGCAAAATCCATCACTGTTTTCCCTTCTTCATTTTCAACACCAATTCCCCAGTGTCCTCGTATTCTCTCAGTTAGCTCTGAATTTCCATTTCCTATATGGGCATTTAGATCACTTCCTAATATTATTCTTTCATCTCTTGGTATTGCACATACTTCTTGCTCTAGTTCTCTCCAGAAACCGTCTTTTATCTCTTCATCACAACCTACTTGGGGGGCATATGCACTTATAATATTCAACACCAGGGTTTCTACTTCCAGTCTTACACTCATCACTCTGTCACTTATCCTGTTTACATTTGTCACTTTTGTTTTCATATCTTTGTCCATCACAACTCCCACACCATTTCTTCCACTCTCATTTGCACTACTGTAGATCAATTTGTAGTCCTCTCCAAGTTCTTTTGCTTTGTTTCCTCTCCATCTTGTCTCTTGCACGCATAATATGTTCACTTTTCTTCTGCTCATCAAATCTGCTACCTCTCTTCCTCTGCCAGTCATTGATCCTACATTCAAAGTTCCTACTCTCAAATTAACTTGTGCTATCTTCTTACTTTTCCGCCGTATCTTGGTGTTCGTCTTGTCAGTATGATTGGTTTCCGAGGCCTTTATGGACTGACTTGAGACTGACATCATGATGGTGTTGGCAGGGCGTTTTATAGGCTGGATGCCTTTCCTAACGCCTAACCCTCCCTATTTATCCGGGCTTGGGACCGGCTTCCGAATGTGCTGGCTTGCACACCCTGAAGGCTAGGTTGGGTACAGGACGTATTAGAAGACAGGGACTTATGGTGGAAACATAATTTACTTTTCCACTTCCCAATATTCCGTTAGGAACAAAGTCCACCCCAGTCACAAAGTTATTAAGAGACATTCATTATTGTGTCAAAGTTGACAAAAAGCTTTTTCAGTAGTAGCAAGAGTTCAGTAGAAAGCGTCAGCGCACCAGAATTTCCAAAACTTTCCATTTCAATCACGTACTGGAAACAAGACCCCTTCTCCTCATCCTTCATCTTTCATTATGAATACCAATGGCGTAATGTGAAATCGATTAAACAAATTAATCTCTCAACTCACACTAATTTCGCTTGTGAAAAGCTTACTTTGTTCCTGAATACTTTTAATAACCTATTACAATTCTATTGAGTTGTATAATAAATGTACAAATTTAATGAGAACAAAATAATGGAATAGCGCTTACAGAACAGATGGGCAAATCTGGCTTGTTCATTAGAAAGTTTTTTGGCCTTGTTGTGGCTAGACATGGGGTGTTTCGACCAAGGCATGGCCCGTAGTGATTTTCTTACATATTATTTGAAATTATATATACGAATACGATAGTGTCACGCAAATTCCTTGAGAACGATTAGGTATGCTAAAACTTTGGCCAATAAATTGCCTTGGGGTGTTGACAATAAGTGGCGACCAAAACAATTCTTCACCATCTGAGGAGGTAGTCTAATATTCTACCTATACCTACTATTGGGTCAACTGAATTCTCTTCTTCACTTTAACGACTGTTGTACAGGGTTGGACAGGGTTGAAATAATGGGACTTATTCTCATTATTCCATTGAGCCGTTTTAGTTTTGGGGTGTTCCATTCTTATGAAATTTTCGACATCTGTTACCGTTTGGTCTGTTGTGATATTGGGTATCAGTTTAAAGCAACCATCACTAATAGGCAGACAGATAAGCACAGTTATGAGTTTTTTCGATACGATATTTACAGAGCTATTTATAGGGATCAAAAAAATAGGAACTATTGCAAATAATGTTCTTCAGTCTAAAAAAATCTTTAGAACTTCAAATCCCTTTCTAAGCAGAGTTATGTTTTCAAAAGGCCTATTAGAACTAAACGAAAAGTTTAAAAAGTTTCTTATAAACTAAAAATGAAAATAAAGAACTTCCATGAATCGAATAGAAATAAGTACAATTTTCTAATATTAAATAATATAATAAAAACGTTTTTTCTTAAAACTCAGAAATGTCCGGATCATCTGGGAAAATGATAAATACGCTCTAAAGAAAAAGCATCATTTATTATATTATCATAATAATTAATATTATGAGAGACGTGGCCAATTGAGTTAGAGCACTAGGCATTCCACGCATGCTGGTTTCGATACCAGGAATTTTTCTGCTGTGTACTTGAATGTCCAGTTTTCCACTTATATCTCCTGAGAAAAAAAGTAGCTACTTTAAGGTAAGCAAAGACGAGTTGCGGAAGGCGAAAATAAGATTTTATAATATTAAAGATATGGAAAAGTCCTATAATTCCCCGATACCAACTAAAATTGTGATATATATAATAACACAAAGATTTTTTTTCTAATGTAAGATGGCTCCAAAACTCAAGTCAATCGAATAATAATTTATTTTTTTGGTATTATGAATAGGCACGATCTCCTGTTTCTTGCTCCGTTAGGGTCCATTTTCCGCACCTATGTTGAAGAAAAATACCTTTATTTTAGCTTTAATATAATGGTTAAAAGTTTCAGGGACACCCTGTATGTACCTATAGGAATGGGAAAATATATTTTTTCCTGTCATCCAGTAAATGGGGTGTGATGATCAATATATTATTATTATATTGTTGTTGTTTTTCTTGTGGTTGTTGTTGTTATTGAAAATTGAGTAAATGTGAAATGACGTGGAACTCATTTGATGAAGCATAAATCTATTACCATTTATGAACCAATCATGCATGTGGACGGGGGGCGGAGATCTCGGCAAAAACATTCATAAACACGACATGATTAGGGATGTGTGTGAAACTCACATGGGTTCTGTTCCTATATGCGGCATAAGGGAGTAAAACATATAAATGTGTTGAGTAGGATGACGTGTGTTAGGTGAGATTTTCACATTTCTGGACAATTTTTTGCCTCAGGACACAAAAAAAGTTGTTTTCGGTCAGTGGTCCGTCCGTAAGTCCGTGTCTCCGTGCGGCTGTCAACATGATATCTCGAGAGTAATAAGAGTTAGATTCATGAAATTAGAGACAAATCAGATGTACCTGCCAGAATTTTTTTTTAGGACTCTACCTTATGAAGATGGGTCTGGATTATCACCAGTGATCTACTGCTGGGACATCACCGAGTTCTCTCCCGACCCAACTTTTGGTCAGGTAGAGTAGTAGCACGAGTTCTTTCCCGCTCATGGTTTTATCAAAACCGAATTCTCTCCCGTTGCTTCCATTTTTACCTGAGTTTATACCTACATAGTTTAGGCCTAGCATAAATTTTATAATAGAAACATCTAATAGGTATCATTGAATTAGACCTGAGGCATGCATGCACTTCTATGTATTTTACGGAACGCTACTAATACACACAAGGCATTGCCTTTCATCTGTTAAAGATTTTAAAGAATTGATTTTATGTATTTACAAACATTTCTGTAGCGACAAGCAAAAGTAAAAGACCTTATTCTACATTTGTTTCCTCTAACGCCTCCAATTCAGTTTTTCTTAAAAAATATTTTTTTAAAGAATAACCTGGCTCCTACACGTAATAATATGTTTTTGGTGTTTTGAACACTTTTTTGTGCACTTAGAGACAATACGGTGAACAAAATATTATGATCTTATTCAAAGTTTACAATCTGTACCTCCACTCCTCAGCTTGAGACCCTCGAAAGTAGGAAAACTTTGAAATTAATCTCTAAAAATATTATTTACCAGTGTCATCTGCTACCTGTGGTTAAAGTTTATTGTTTGTTGGCTCCGTGGAAAATTGGAAATTATAGGAGACAATCCACTTGGGATAATTATAAGTTTCATTGGGGATTGAAGCGTGCGTTACAAAAGTTCTTCCACTCAACTGTTGGTTGAGTATTGAATATCTCTCAGCAGCCTGATAGCTTTTGAGTCTGCCGGTCTTTTGACAAAATCTGTTCACTAATAGGATACCTGTGAAATGTTATAGTTTTAACAGTAACTTAGGGAAAAATGGACCCCTATCCCTAATATGGACCCCTAGCATCTTTCTCGCGTTATGTGACATGAGAGTAGGGACAGTGTTATATGCACATGTGATTTTTCATTTTTACGATTTTAAAAGTTCAAAACAATTTTTCAAGAATAATGAAATATGGATTTTTCTGAAGTGTTTTTAAGTAGAATGTGGTACATTTTATAAATATTTACTTCAATTTCTGATAATATTTTCTTTCAGCTATATAATTTACAATTTCTGAGAAAAAAGAAGTTTCGGCCACCTAAATTCCTAATGTAGACCCCCTCAATGTTTTAAAAGTGGACCCGATTTGAACTTGTTTTTTATTAACTGTCAAAAAACGTTTGAGGGCCCCCTGAAAATTATGTAATTATACATAGAGAAGTAAGTAACTACTCTTGGAGAAGTATGTAAAAATGCTCGCGAGGTATGATGAAAATACCAGACGAAAAGCAACACAGTCATGTCTTATCCCCTCCTAGAGGCCATAAAGAAACTTACTTGCAGTTGATCCCACATTTTTTAACACAAGTGCATAAAACGAAAATATGAGACTCTTCTCTCACAACCTTACTGATGGAGTGTTAAAAATGCATTTTTTTTTTTTTAATTTAGATTCATACTAGTATTTTTTTGCTACAAAAGGCTTACTTACACACTCATATTTCATTACAATGCTGTTATGGACAAATGGCCTCCTGCTATACCTTAAACTGCCAAATAAGAGAAAGTCGTGTGCTGTTCACACTAGTCTGTTTCTCATGATTTATGCTCATTTTACTTTTGGCTAATTCTTCATCCCAGACGACCGAACTGTTTGTTGCTAGCCCTCTTTTACATCTTTAAATTCTTACGGTTCAATTATCTTTTTAAAACCACTTTAAGGTCAGTATAAAGTTTAATGTCAGGGAGACCTTTTGGGTTAACTCCTTACCACACAACTCAAATATTATTGCATTTCCACAGTACATTAAACTTTGAAAACATTAAAAACTCATATAAACACAAGAGAGCATAAAAATAACTCTTAATATCCTAGCTAGGCAACCTTCAGTTCAGACAATAATAATAAACATTATATGGAATGAAATTCTCATATCCTTACTTAGTTCAAGATTGTGAGCTTTTCGTTTTACTTTTATTTCCACAAAAGAGGAACTTTTAAACCTCTCAGATTAAAAGTTGGGACTATCTCTTTTTTACTTTTTCAGTGTTAGGTATTACTACACTACTACACATGGCTGGTCGAGTGGTTAAGGCGCTCGTCTGGTTATGTGTAATCCATCAGGTATAGTTGTAGGGTTCGAACTTCCAATCCTACCCAATACATGAATTTATACTCATTTTTGAGACTTTGAAAACAACTAATGGAAAAAAGGACTCTTTAGTTCTAATTGGACAGTACAAGTAAGAACATTATTTCATTAATATTATTATTGCACATTAGTAGTTTGCAGTTTCACTGCAAAATATACATAAATCGGAATATGAAAATGTACCTATGTATGTAGGTATATTATAGAATACCCAATTATATGTATGATACAAAGTAATGACGCTGAGTATTGAGTAGGTATTATTAATTTTTGTGGAGAAGAGTCTCTATAATATTTTAGTGGGTAGCACAATATATTAAGAGGCATCTTGTAAAATGGCTTTCTAAATCCTTAACATTACTTTATTTGTACTAGAGTAATGCTTATTTTACTCTCAAGGTGTAACAGTAAGTAAATTAAGAAGGATATACATTTACCTATACAGCTCGTGCGGGACAAATAGCCTCTTTTAAATTTTTCGGGAGCACTACTGCTTTATTTAGACTGTCAGTTGGTAAGTACGTCAGAATATGACGTGTAAGGACTCATATAAAAGCTATTCTATAGACAAATTAGAAGCTCGATAAAACATAATTTAAATTGCGATTATTTGTTACAGAGATTTGAAATTTCAGGTGAGCTATCCCCCTGTCGTGAGCCATGAATAGTTGCATGACTGTCCGGAATACAAGTGAAGTAACACATCGCACAAAAGTCACAGAAGGGTACAAAAGGCAACATTTCCTCCGTTGGCTCATTTCTTTATACCTATGTATACTTTCCAATGCTATAAAAAAATAATAAAGTCTTACGATATTTTGATAAAGTGTTATTATAATGATAACAACAATCTTCTACCTATAATAATTTTTTACATAGGGTGAATAAAAAAGTAGGTAAATGGACCAGGTAAACTCTATAACAAAAGGTACAAAAATGCTTTCTAAGGGACACACCCCTGAAGTTGAAAAAATAAATCGAATATTTTTAGTTCACTGTCGTATTGATTTTTTTATTACGTGCCAATTATTGTTCAATTTTTTTACTAAATGTCTATAAATTTCTCAAATTTACATCTAGAAGTTAAAAAAAAAAATATGCAAAATTTTGAGTTGGATCGATACTGATATCATACCCAGGCTGGATGAGGACAATATTGGTAGCTGTTACTATTCAAAGCGATTGGAGGGTAAAATCCTCGTACTGAATACTTCATATCAGGACGTTAAAACCAAAAGTAGGATAATTAGACAAGGTAGTAGCCTAGATTTGGTTCTGGACCGTCTGGGCGTTAATAAAACGAGTATAATAGCAATTTCAATGGATTAGCAGTTTGGATGATTTCAAATAAAAATCTTGCTATGAATTACATTACATATAGATGACACAACCTCAGGTCCAGAAAAATAGTTTATTCGCGGATAAATCCTTTTGAACTTGGAATGTTTCTAAATAAACATGACCAATTGGAAATCCTTTTACATGATAGTAATTAGGTACATTAGAATTTAATTAGCAAAGTATATTTGTCATTATTTTCTGACTGAGCAATAACAGGTAACCTGGACACGTCACAGCAGTGTATAATTATTGTAGGTACATATCGGAAGTGTTCTTCTCTCAACTTTTCCTTTTCATGTGCTGAAAAAAGAGGAAACTAAATTAGTTTTCCAAACAAACACAAAAAACGAGAAACGTTATTTAAAAGTTTAACAAGCTTTCGTTTAATTAAAGTTCATCTGGAAAAAATACTCCAAACTTTACTCTTTCTCTATGAAAAAGAACGTTTCTTGAATACTCGCATGTAGTTTTGTACATCGTCTGCCTCTGCACATACTATATTTAGCGAATGTTGTATGTTTGTATGCTTGGTTTGCACTCCATATAATTGCTTTTTTAAGATAAGGAAGCATTGGTAACCGCACAACTTTTATCTTTGGAAGGAAATTTGAAATGAATGTGCTGTTGTATCTCTCTCTGTCTTTCTGACCGCAGCCCGACATAGAGTAGGTATGGTGCAGGGGAGAGCAACCCGCGCACCATTGTGTGCAGATAGAACAAACCTTTGAGTGGAAAGCTGCGAGCGTAGTGACTAGTGACCGTAATTATTCCGAGGGACACACATGTATGTATGTTAGGACCACTCGATTTCTGCATGATTACCCTTGGAAAACTCATTTATCTTCGAGGTAATATTCAAATAGATATACAAGAGTTTGTTATTATTTTTTTTAACAAGTACCTAGTCTATATTCTGGGATTCGTGTGTATGGTAGGTATACATAATGTACATTTGAAACAATGGAACATAAATCAGTGCTTGTACACGGAACCTTCTCTAACTTCTCAGTATATGGCATGTATCTCTAACTTCTCAGTATATGGCATGTATCTCTAACTTCTCAGTATATGGCATGTATCTCTAACTTCTCAGTATATGGCATGTATCTCTAACTTCTCAGTATATGGCATGTATCTCTAACTTCTCAGTATATGGCATGTATCTCTAACTTCTCAGTATATGGCATGTATCTCTAACTTCTCAGTATATGGCATGTATCTCTAACTTCTCAGTATATTGCATGTATCTCTAACTTCTCAGTATATGGCATGTATCTCTAACTTCTCAGTATATGGCATGTATCTCTAACTTCTCAGTATATGGCATGTATCGTGGGTTGAGGACCACGGGACGGCCATGAGAGTAGATAAAATTTACACAAGTTTTAGGACACCCAGAGATGCAGTATTTTTCCACATGCCCCAAAAGAGGCATATTTGAGAAACTCTACGCAATATACACATGATGTAATAAAATTATTATACATCTTCATCACTAATACAACTTCTCACTTTTCTGTTTATACTGATACTGATTATGGAATATCATTTATTATATAATTATTGAACATTACGAAAATCCGATTTACATAATTATAATTACTACCTTATACATAATTATAATTATGTATAAGGTAGTAATAATGGTTTTTCTTACAAATCAACGGGGTCTACCCATATTATTGTACTTAATTAAATTGCATAATTATGTTGTTGTATTTTGTTGTTTTCGGGGGTTGATAACTTTCCAGATTCAGAAACCAGATCCGGATTGGTCAAAAAGACATCTACTAACTGAGGATAATACATTAATACATAGTAATCAGACTAAACATACTATTATGGAGTAGGTATGTTTATACGTAAACAATAATAATTAGAAGAACAGGCAGAAATGAAGAAATCCACCATTACAACTTGCAGTAAAACATCTTATAAACATTGTACTGTGTCAATGGCAAACATCGAAAGGATGTCAGTTAGTAAATATATATATTTTACTTTTTTATAATTACCGGTCAGAGTAAACTGATAGATTGAAAATCATACAAATTATCCCCCCGAAAAGTTGTAAATACATACAATACAAAGTAGGTAATTCAATCCAATCGCGGTCCCTTTTTTCAAATCGAGTTGATAATATTTCTGGAATTATAACTAAACCTTACCTGATTCCACAGAAATGGTACCTATACTATTATAATAAATACATTTAAATATTTACTTCTTTTTGATAAAGCATAATTATAAAAATAGAGAATCACCCACCAATATAAATTTTCAAAATCATTAAATACTATGTACTGTGTCTTTAGACAAACATCACGAAATCTCAGCTGTTTTGATAAAAAAAGTCCATGTTTATTATTATTATTACTATATGTCATAAAAATTAAGTATCTATATTTTAAACGAGTACAAGGATAACTTGAAATATAAGCTGTTTTTAAAATAGAAGAACTTCTAACTGACGAAGGAATTTTCGATAAGTTAGAAAGATAACAAAAGATATTGGAGAAAAAAAAACAATAAATAAATAAACTTTGGCGTCTAGGGCAGTTCAAATAAATTATAACCCTCTCGCAAAGTTAAATATCAGGGTTGCATTGAAAACCATTTGAAACTGATATGAAAAGCATATTAGGTCATTGTCATACCGGACTAATAAAAACTGGTAGGAGGGAACATACTTTTTATTCGACTCTCCATGTTGGTGGCATCTTTTGAATGGAGCTAATAAAAAAGCTATACCCCCCATAAAGAGAAGTTTAAGTCAGAGGAGAAGACATTGAAAATAGAGAGCAACATTAGGGTGGATGGAGTGAGGAAAATTCTCTAATTCTATTTTCCCCTTTTCAAGCTTTTCTGATAGAATTCAGACATTCTATTCAAAATAAATGGCAGAAAATTGTCCGAAATGTGACCCACACCCTGACAGTTAAACGGCGTACTTCCTTTTATATTTTGGTTGCTTGGCGTTATTATTGTTATTATTATTTTTGATGAGTAAAATAGTGGCTCAAGATCTCAAGAATCTTATATTTTGTGCCAGAAAAATGAACACACTTACTCTTACCTATTTGTTTTTTTAGCTACTTGTTTTTTCTAAATCGGAAGAGAGAGCCCCATAATGTAGAAGTATATAGAACCGAAAAAATGAGCATTCGTTGGTAATCGAAATCAGGTCTCTTGCGTGCAAGCCGAGTGCGCTAACCACCCGGTACGTTCTATATGATTTAATTTAATAATGACATATATTTTTTTAAAGTAGATATAGTTTAGCACGAGGCCTATAGAACTTTCAAATTAATAAAATTGTATAATTTTTTTTCGGAATTTCATTCCTAATGTAGAATATTTTTCTCTGAAAGAGCACAGTAGAAGGAAAATCGAGTTCAAAGAAAAGATCATCAGAATATACTTTGCCTTATCCTAAGAAAGCTTGGGGCCACGTAAAACTCGATAACTTACTTTCTAACATCACAAATTTCAAAGAAAAAGAAGAAAAGAAAAAATGCTAGCTGCCTTTTTTAAAACAAACTTCTTGGGGAGATAAATCGACCCTTTCTCTACAGTATCTGCATAGGAAAAAAAGTAATGCACTTAATTTACGAGAGAAAGCATTTTCCTGCGAGTTTTTTAGTCTGTTCTCTATTCTCTCATCTCTGTCTTTTTTACAGTACACATTTTCCTTGTACAGGATGTATCAAACTAGTGACTAGCACTACTTTCAGAAAAATCATTGCCTTAGTAGTACCTACGTGAAATTTGGACTTCTTCAGTTGTATGAAGTTCAAAGTTCTTCGAGGTTCAGTGACTTAAAAATATTATTCAAGAAATTATTGCTTCAAACTGGCTTTACTGTACTTTACGAGTCCATGTTGTGATGGCATGGTGGTGAAAGGATTGATATGACTGTACCCTTTGGACGCCCAGAACCAGTGTTCTGGCCTCCTTCCATGTCCAGTGTGTAGTGTATGGTGTAGGTGTAGTTGTTTGAAATTTGCACTTAAAACTGACAAATTTAAAAATATTTCTGACATTTTGATAGGAATTTTAAAATTAATCAAACTGGCTAACATCTATTGATTTCATATCAAATTACAATACCAAATAATTGTACTTTTACATGTTCCGTATTCAATGAAAACTATTTTTGTTCTACCCTGTATAGAATTGCATTATGTTAAAATTCATTCTAAAGATGCGAGTGGATCTCATTACGTACAGAACACGAGTATTCACTTACTCTCTGGAGTTCTGAAAAATCTGGCCCTCAGGTAAAAAACAGAGCCAATACCGACACATCTTTTAACTCTAGACATATTTTCGATAGCTGTTTACAGGCTTCTTAGAATAAGAGTATCATTTCAACGTATCGGAAGTTACCAATAATTTTGTAAAGTAGTTATGTTTTCTCTAGAAAATCAGTCTTCATCCATTTAACAAAACAAAAAGTAATCATTCTAACAACAGCAAAAAAAAAAACGTTAGAAAATTTAACAATAAGCTTCTACTACAAACAGGTGTTGTTACACAAATTGGTTAAAAACCATTTGCAGTCGTATACACCTTAATAGTGTAATAATAATAATTACTCATGGGACTGTAATAATAATAACAAACCTCTCTGCCAGTTAGCTCTCAACATCAAAAAATGTAAAAATGTTCCTCTAAAATAAAGCATGAGGTAGGTATCTTGTTGTTATGATCCTCGGGCAGTAGAAGAGAGGGGAAGAGTAAATATTGTTAATTAAGGCAAAGTAAACACCAGGATCGTAGGTACCTAGCCTATCCTTTGAGAACAGAGAGCAAAATTTACGTACAAACAAAATTTAAAAACTTTCAAAAAGAGCAATTCAAGGGAAAAACTTGCTTAGAGTAGCACAAAAATGATAAACTATTGCTAGAGGGTACTACCGGGATTCAGGGGAGAGATGGGGGTGCAAGGGGCCGCCCTGGGGGGAGGGGGGGGGACACAAGCTTGGAGTATTTTCTTTCTTTTGTGAGAATTTCTTCGAGTGAAAGACTCGATTTTTTGTTTATTTGGGGGGAATCATGTATATTTGCTAAAGATAAAAAATCTTCTTATATTTGGGGTTGCCAAAATGCTCGTGTAAATAAAATTACGAGATAAATATGTGGGACAGGGTGTCTCGTATATTATGTATATGGACTGGGTAACTCTCGTGATTTTTAGAAAAAGTTTGCTTCTGTTCACCATGTAAACATTTGCAATATAGCATGTGATACTCACCTTTTTAATCTACCCTTATATTTTACTTTTTAAATACAGTCATTACTGATGAGTAATAGGGTATTCCCTATTTTCCCGAAAAATATGTTTTTAATGAAATAATAAGAATCATTATTATTCAGTGTTTATAATTATGATCTGGGTTAAGATCTGGCAGATCCCTGTAGTCTGATGTAGTAGGTAAGAAAGTGTCTTGTCAGACTGTTCCATAATTATGGAAAAATGTTCCGATTTTTCAGAGTTACTGTTGAAGTTTTGATGAATTTTGAGTTCTTGCTCTATTTAAAAGCATTTTAAATTTATTTTATTCTTAGTTTTATTTGGTTAAATTAATCCTTAAAGTTGGAAAAATATTCCTAAATCCCAATACGTTTGAGTCTGAAGATACCTAGTTTAGATAGTGTTGACTGTGTTGAGAAAGAGCATTGAGGTAGAGCGAATTCAATATTCATGCTATTACCTGAGAATTTATTTCTGTGCCAAGTCTTGTGTGAATCTCCAGATAAGTCGCAACTTAAGCTTCTGTGAATTCATACAGAGATGACGTTATGCTGGGTGTAGGAGCATTGCTCGTATATGTAACGTATTGTATTTGTTAATCCAACATTCTATCAAAGGAAAAAAAAAAATGTCGTTCACCCTGATGCTAGAGTTGCAGAGATATTGTGTACCTAGTCTGTTATTTCTTCCAAGAATATTTAATATAAGATATCGGAAGTAGTTGTTTTGTTTTTTCTTTCAAAACTTCCATTATCTGCATAATATGTCGCAAGTCATGACCTCCTGAGCAATTTTAATTCAGTGTTGATCTATTTTATACATTTCTTGCAACGGGAAAATATCAGAATTTAGTGAAAGGATTTGTACACAGGTGATTTGTTGCACATGGTCTCAATTTACAATCTTTATCTTGGAACTAGGGTGTATCTTGGAACTAGGGTGTATCTTGTAAAAAGAGCTTTCGTGTAACTTGTTAACTTTTCCCCTATTAGATATTTAAATCTCGTGAATATGGGAAAGTAATAAACATACAATTTTTTTTTAAATAAATAACACTGTACAATTTTTTTTTTAAATAACACTGTACAATATAGGGGCTGATTACTTCTTGAGACTTAGTTAAATTATTATGTGCCCTGTTTATAATCATTCACATCATAAATTCTTTTATTTTGTGTTTAATTAAATCATTCTTGTACAAAAAGAGAGAGAGGGAGAGAGGAAAAAAGAAAAAACACTGCCAATTATGGACTCTATACTTCCTCGTGATTGTTTCACATTGTTAACACGTGCCAATTTTGAGATTTTATACTAAATTACTTGTATCTCCAAAACGACTGCACCGATTTTCTTCAAATTTGTTTTATATGGTAGAAAATCATTTTTTCTACATTATAGATTCCACAAAAATTTCTGTATCGGTAAGTCGTGGTCCTTATTTTTTGACTTTTTTGTCCAAAATTTCGGATTTTCTTAAATATCAGAGTCTAATTATAATTAATTAAAAAATATATATAAATAGCCTATGTAAAACAATTATATGCATACACACACAAAATTTCATTAAAATCGGGTGTACCGTTCACGAGATATAAGCGTTTAAGTAAAAAGTTAGTGGTCAGGCGCATGGGCTCTTTCACCAAGAACCGCTAGTACGAATTCGATGAATTTAAAATGGGACCATCTACAGAATGTCTCCTAGATGTGTGCAAATTTTCATCAAAATCGGTCGAGTAGTTTCCGAGATTTGCGCGTTACAAGGAATCGTTTTAACAGACCGACAGACCGACAGACCGACAGAACGACAGACCGACAGACAGACACAAAACCAAATTTGCTCAGGAGGTTATGAAACGTCCAGAAATCTGAAAAAAATTGAAATCGGAGCAAAAAAATATTTTTTTTACAAAAACGAACACAATACTTCCGATTTCTAATATTAGAAATTTCTCGGAAGTAAAATAAGGAGTGAAAAAGAGAAACTTTTGTTCTAACTTAATAATACCATTTCATCTTGTGCTTCTTCATTTTAGGTCCTAAAAAAGTTAGGTACTCCCATTATTTCAAAACTTTTGTTCCTTGAAAATAAGACAGTTAAACATGCTTTCTTTGAAAAAGTGTACAACTTAAAATTTAGCTACTACAGAGGTAGATAAACTAGATACAAAATATAGGTGCATACTAATAATAATAAAAAAAACTCTTAGTAGAAGGCAATCACCAAGCGAGTTTAATGCTCAAAGCATTTTCTACCACTCAACCCTCAGAGTCTTATTATTATGTGGTCACAAACTCAAATTAATGAAGAAAATTCAGTTCACTGGGATGTGAATTCGAACCAACGGTATACCTACGTAAACTGATTAAGACCGTTTAAACATAAGATAAGTGCACTTTATCAATATTTTATGATGTTATTTAAAAAAAAAGTTAAATTTTGCCCGAACGTTTGGTGATACTTCAGTTCATTTATCTTACAATGGCAAAACTCGGTCGAATTACTGCATACCGATGGAAATTCGAAACCGACAACCTCCGGGTCAGGCAAACCTAATGTTTAATCCACTGACCATGGAAATCGGATTTATTTTAGATTGGTATTATTAATGAATTACATGGTGATTATTAAAAACCGTACTGACCGAACTAACATAACTACAATGAATACTTTCTTAATACATAAATAATTTGCCCACTATATTTATTCACTTACTTTACATTATGAAACCTCAAAAGGATTGAAGCCTGGTCATATTCTTTTATATGAATATTATATTAATATACACATGATATTATATACAAAATAATCTTATATAAAACCACACTACTCCAAAAATATCCGCTGTTCCTCTTCATTGTGTGTCCCCAACACATTCGTCCCATTTCCGATGTTTAAATAGTTGGTTGTATGAAATGTTGATGTTAGGATGCCTGTGACATTTTCTCAATACAACCCTGTAAGATCCATCTATATATAGTATATATATAATATCTGACGCACAACAATGCACACGAAGAAAAGAAAAGATTTTTCTCTCTCATTAATCCTCAGTGGTTTAAGCTCGGACTAACGGAGTAATGGACCCATCTCCGCCAAAACCAGGCGAGGCGTTAGGCGAAGCTCTGGGGGAAGTACAAAACATTTTACTTTCTTGCTCACCGTCTCCTGAACATCTAGGTCTCTCTAGGCGGGGGATTTACACTCCATTCCCTGGAAACTCACAAACCGATTACCTACATTAAACCCACTCAGCCTGGGTTGAGCCGGGAATAGCCAGGAAGACAAGACTTTGATTTTGACTAGTCACCCACTAATCACCGATTTCTGACCTCACTGGGCTTTGTTATGTAACTGATTCTTTTTACTTGTATTAATTTATTATTAAACAATCTCGATCAAAATTTATTTACTTTTTTATATAGGTACACTGTACAGTGAAAAGATATAATTATGTCTTAGTAAACAAAGCATGCCTTTGGCATTCTCTTCTTGGCCCCATGTTTGGCCCCTTTTTTTCTTTATTTTTTCACACATTTTTATGTTCTAGTCTACTTGATATTATGTTGCCTCAATCCCTTCTCTTGGTATTTCACAGGCAAATGTTTATTCTGCGAGCATGGATTGTAATGTGACTGGAAAAATAACTGACGTGATTAGAAAGAGATCACGTCTCCTTGTCGAACCCCTCTATGCCTGCAGATGAAACATGAATAGAAAGTACAAATCCTATACATATACATTAGTTCTCGTAGATGTAATACACTGAGATTCAATAGCTACAAGAAGCTATCATACTTGGTTAATCATTTTCGTGATATCACAACAACTCAAAATTGCTTTACTAAATCTACGCTGAAACCAGGACCTGAACCACCGACCTCCAGGTTTCAAGTCGGCGCCTTATCGATCAAGCTAATGAGGTCGGTTTCAATTGCTACAACCAGGCCTGACAGCACCTCAAATTTTCCAACATTTTTCTTACGTATTCTCAGGGGTGGCTTAAATAATAGCTCTCCGTCTAATGCCCCTTATCTGGCACGCACATATCCTTTCTCTTCCCGCGCGCTCTCTAATGGACTGCACTGTTTCTTATTTTAAAAGAAGAACGCCAAAGAAACAATGATACGAGGAAGAACATAAAATCTGTAAGTTATGTTTAAGAAAATAAAATGTGCAAGTTATGTGGAAAGACAAGAATAGTTATTTTTACCAATAGTGTGGTGTATGACAGGTTTACTACCATAGTAGGGTGGCAACACTGAATCCAGAAACTCCAGACAATAACTTTAACTGCAATTAACTACTAAGTGTATCATCAAATTTGTTATAAGTAATGGTAGTATAGTGTTTTTTGTACATTATAAATTATATATTTTTTTTAAATACACTGCCAATTATGGACACAATACTTCCTCATGATTGGTATGTTACCTATACACTTGGCAATTTTGAGATTTTATACTAAATAACTTGTATCTCCTAAACCGCTTAACTGATATTCTTCAAATTTGTTTTATATGCTAGAATACCGTTTTTCCCACATTCTAGAAATCTGGACACCACAAAAATATCTGTATCAGTAAGTCGTAGACCTTATTTTTGAACTTTTTTGTCCAAAATTTTGTCCAAAAACTCAGATACATTCAAAATTTCATCAAAGTTGGGTATAATTGCTTACGAGATATAATCGTATAAGTGAAAAATTAGTGGTCAGGATCATGGTCTCTACCATGAAAAACCATTAGTGCGAAGTTGATGGATCTAAAATTCGATCAGCCAGCGTCGATGGCATGTTGAATACACCGGTTCCCTTCAGTACACCGAAGTTAAGCGACATCCAGCGAAGTTAAGACTTGGATGGGTGACCATTCAAATTCTAATTCTCGTGACGCTGGCTTTTCCCGGCCCCACTCAGGCTGGGTGAGGTCAATGTGAGTAGCAGGTTTGTGAGTTTCCTGCGAATGGAGGGTAAAACCCCCGTCGTGATATGACCATGGCAGTTGAAAGCGACGTTAAACCCCACTTAAAAAAAAAAAAAAAAAAAAAAAATCGATCATCCACAATAAGTCTCCCATAGTAATATGTGTTCTAAATTTCGTCGAAATCCATTCAGTAGTTTCTGAGATTTAGGCGTTACAAGGACTGTACATAATAGATAGTTGGACTCAAAAACCAAACTTGCTCAGGAGCTTATGAAACGTCCAGAAATATAACGAAATTGAAATCGGAGGAAAAAAAATATATTTTTTTATACAAAAAATGAAAACACAAGATCAGAAATCTATAATATTAGAAATCTTTAAGAAGTAAAAATTGAAATTGGAACAAAAAAATATTTATTCATTTTATAAAAACAAACACAATATTTCCGATTTCTAGTATTAGAAAATTCTCGGAAGAAAGAGAATTAAATACAGATATATGAGTGCAGACAAATATAAAGAGATAGGACAAGGGTGTTTTCAATATGGTATCATTTATTTTTAGCTTTTTTATTATTTTTTTTTTTTAATTTTTTGGTGGGGCGTTCTTTCTTTTGTAACCACGCATTGGTGTTATTGGGGAATATAATGATAGAAGGATATTATTTTTATCCAAAGCCTTTAAATAGGCCATACGGTCCTAGAGTTATAGCACATGGTTAACACTTATTTCGAAATTTTCAAATCGGATCAAAAATTGATCAAATAAGATAATTAATAGTCATAATTATAATTATAGATTTTAATAATTGTGAACTCATAATATAAAATTTCAACTTCCAAAGTTGAACTTGAAATAACTTTGAATGTTATTCCGAAGCCAGCGTCGATGGCATGTTGAATACACCGGTTCCCTTCAGAACACCGAAGTTAAGCGACATCCAGCGAGGTTAAGACTTGGATGGGTGACCATTCAAATTCTAATTCTCGTGACGCTGGCTTTTCCCGGCCCCACTCAGGCTGGGTGAGGTCAATGTGAGTAGCAGGTTTGTGAGTTTCCTGCGAATGGAGGGTAAAACCCCCGTCGTGATATGACCATGGCAGTTGAAAGCGACGTTAAACCCCACAAAAAAAAAAAATGTTATTCCGAAATATTTGACTATGTAATTGTACATTATAATGACTCACTCTGTATAACCATCCTATAAAAAATGTATATAAAAAATCTGGTGTAAACATCACACGACTTTCCTTATCCCCCAAAAAGAAGTCGAATTCCGCCACACTCAACGGTAACGGATAGTTAAAAATCAGTGCCAAATTCGTAATCAGCACCTTAAAAACATTGGATTTGATATGTCGCAACCCCCATCTAGGGTAAATAATAAAAAAGTTAGTCCAAGCGGGGCCCCCCAAAATACCGGTAAATTGAGGCCGGGTTCCAAAAAGTTCAAGATATCAAAAAAATGATGAGAATAGACCCCTATTATTTTTTTAATCCGAGAAAATGTTGTTCTCTAACTTTTTTTGTATCTTTAACCAATTTAAAGAAGCGGCGCTTGCGGCTAATATTTGCGGCCCTGCGGCCGCAGAATGCGGCCGATTTCAACCAAAAGTTTCATGGTTCGTTTGGTGTATAAAATGAATAACCATACCAAATTTCAAGTCTCTAGCTCTTACCGTTCTCGAGATATCCTGTTTACACACACACACACACACACACAGACAGACAGACAGACAGACGCACGGACCAATGGCTGAAAACAACTTTTTTGGTATCCTGAGGCTATGATTCGTCCAGAAATGTGAAAAACTGGGTAGGTCAAATTTTCGACGAATACAATACTTTCCTTATTATAGGATAAGGAAAGTAAAAAAATCAAACTTTTGGAGAAAGTAAATTTTACTGCGCCCCACCCTGTATTTTGCTATTCCTCCCTCTCTCCTATCATTATGTGACCAGTCAGTGTGCTGGTTTCAGCGGAAAACAAACAACCAAGAAGATAAAATTCAATGATGCTCCCTCGAAGCTCAAAAAACTGCACTAGCAGAAAAAGCAAATTCTATTTTGTTTATTCTGCTCTTTTTTCGCAAAACAAATACAAATACGTTCCTCTTCTTTCAGTCAAACAGACAGTGAAAAACATCGATATCACAATTTTTCAGATGGCAAATGAAAATTATAATTAGAGGAATGAAAATTTATCCAAATAAAATTAGCACTGTTAGCCCAGGCAAATTAGTGCTAAAATGGGGTCTAGCGTCAAAAAATTGCTCAATAGCTGGAAATCGTTTTAAACCCTTAAAGGGGTCCTGAATAATGGGTATATGAGTTTGCGACGGATTTTAGGTTGTGCTTCCGAGTTTAGGGCCTAAATAGTGCAAATTTTTTGCACTTTTTTTAAAATTGCGCTTATAACTCAAAATGTATTTATTCTACAGAAAATTTTACTCAGTTCTTATCTAAGGAACATAAAATTATGCGTCTAATGATGTTTGAATCATTAAAAAAGGTTAAGCCGTTCAGCCACAATCGCTCCTCAAAGATGGGTGGTTTTTTCATACATAGCTCAAATTTTGAAAATTCTCAACTTTTAACGCCTGTAAGTCACAAAGGACTGCACCAATTGAAAAATTTAATAGAATCAAACTTGTAGAAAATGTAATTTTAAGTAAAGTACTGTTTGAAATTTGAAATTTGCTCACTCCAGTGCTGAGATATGATTTTTCGTCCCTAGCGCCAAATTTCCGCTAAGGCAGTGCAACGCAAAAAACTTCGTCTGAACTCTAAAATTATCACATTCTTACAACTTTTCAAGCAAAACTGAACGTTATCTACTGAATTAAGTTGAATAGGTAGTTTAAAATATTGAGAAACTTGCACTGAATTTTACTAAGATCTTCACTGAACATGTTGTGATTTCAAGACAGCTGGCACACTATGGAGGATGTAACTTGTTTAATATGCGGGAACATTTTGCAAGAAGGAATATTAATAATAATATAATAATAAAAATGCATTTACTTTGTGTTGTTATGTCACAGTTTTAGTGGGTAGCGCAGAATCATAGAACTTTGCCAGTTTAATTTACAATATCTTGTATTATTTGTGTGCCTATGATTCAGCCACTGGTCGCTGCTTCATATCAAAGCAGCTACTCTTTTTTCCTCACGACTCACGAAGTATGAGTGGACCCCGAACATCCAAGTACAGAGCTACAGAGCAGAAAAAAATCCCATCCCGCTGGGAATTGAACCCAGGTCACCATGCGTGCAATGCCTAGCGCGCTAACTCACTCGGCTACAGTGACTACAACATATTAAAGGCAAAGATAGAGGAATATTAAAGGAAAAGTCACTTCGAATGTTCATTGAGGACAGCAGGAGGAGAAATGATGTGCATCACACGTGGTTACAGACTCAAAGATCTGTTATACTTCACGAGAAGTGTCGCAAAGGTGTCTACACGAAGGAGTCAAACACTGTAAAGGCCGAAAAAGAAGCAAGAAACGGATGCCGTTTGACAAGAGGCCGCGAGGAAATACCAAAATTCAACTTCAAGGAGCTCTGCTTCTACTGTGGATAAGATATGGAGGTTCTGGGTACTAACGACTTCTTAGGAGTGAACCACTTTTCATGGCCATCAATGGTATCCATGTTTATATCGGCGTTGTCATATACGAATTGAGTTAATGAATTTTTAGTGATGATAAGGCCATGATACGTTCCATGCTATGGGGGGGTATTCAGTGCTTCACTCCTAAGAAGTCGTTAGTACCTAGAACCTCCATACTGAAGGTGAAATCAATCCCACTAGTGACCAGTTTGAGCGAACTCTCCCTGTTCACGCCATGTGACTCCAGTTTGAATTGACTCCAAACTTACCCCGCGCATATCACTCGATCTCTACGCCCCTAACTGTTAGAGATAACACTTCGATATCAGATGATAGGCATATCATATGATCTTACAAAGAAAGCCAGAGATTCGGTACGATGGATTGGGAACGACGATGCCTCGTTCAGATTGTAACAACCAGTGGTCAGGGTACGTCTTCTCTCCTTCCTCGATCTACCACCTTTGATCCCCTTCTAAAGGCGTAAGTACTTGGTACAAGTACTCAAGGTAAGATCATCCAATCTCATTTCATAGTAGTAGTTTATTTCTTCCTTTTATCTTTCCGTGTAAATTTAATACTCTTTAATACACCTACACCTTTCATAGTAGCATTATTGAACCAGCGGCCTTTTCTTCGTTAAACCCCAGTAACTGGGAAACTTAGGTCTTTCGGGTTCAAAGCCCCAGTTACTACATTAATTCACTCCCCTCGTCCAGATATACCTTGAGCTGCATCAGGATCCATAGATGGGCGTGAAATAAAGAACATACCACGACAAGAATCGTACTTGCCTTCAGCGGCTACGAGGTCTGATTCAGTTGCCATCTTACGCAATACCACCGCCCCCATTTCATCTCCTCTGGCAATTGCAGAACCTTTAATTTTTTGCATTATTTCTTGTGTCTGAATTTCACGTCTATGAAGAGGCAGCTTTTTCTGTTTAACCTTGAAGCTTTCAGAGGCATCTTTTCCACAGTAGAAGCAGAGCCCCTTAAAGTTGAATTTTGGTATTTCCTCACGGCCTCTTGTCACACGGCTTGCGTTTCCTGCTTCTTTTTCGGCCTTTACAATGTTTGACTCCTTCGTGTAGACACCTTTGCGACACTTCTCGTGAAGTATAACAGATTTCTGAGTCTGTAACCACGTGTGATGCCCATCATTCCTCCTCCTGCTGGCCTCAATAAACGTTCGAAGTGACTTTTCCTTTAATATTCCTCTATCCGCTCCTTCTTGCACAATGTTCCCGCATATAAAACAAGTTACATCCTCCATAGTGTGCCTGCTGTCTTGAAATCACATGTTCAGTAAACAGATCTTAGTAAAATTCAGTGCAAGTTTCTCAATATTTTAAACTACCTATTCGACTGAATTCAGTAGATAACGTTCAGTTTTGCTTGAAAAGTTGTAAGAATGTGATAATTTTAGAGTTCAGACGAAGTTTTTTGCGTTGCACTGCCTTAGCGGAAATTTGGCGCTAGGGACGAAAAATCATATCTCAGCACTGGAGTGAGCAAATTTCAAACAGTATTTTACTTAAAATTACATTTTCTACAAGTTTGATTCTATTAAATTTTTCAATTGGTGCAGTCCTTTTTGACTTACAGGCGTTAAAAGTTGAGAATTTTCAAAATTTGAGCTATGTTTGAAAAAACCACCCATCTTTGAGGAGCGATTGTGGCTGAACGGCTTAACCTTTTTTAATGATTCAAACATCATTAGACGCATAATTTTATGTTCCTTAGATAAGAACTGAGTAAAATTTTCTGTAGAATAAATACATTTTGAGTTATAAGCGCAATTTTAAAAAAAGTGCAAAAAATTTGCACTATTTAGGCCCTAAACTCGGAAGCACAACCTAAAATCCGTCGCAAACTCATATACCCATTATTCAGGACCTCTTTAAGGGTTTAAAATGATTTCCAGCTATTGAGCAATTTTTTGACGCTAGAGCACTAATTTGCCTGGGCTATGTAGGTAAATATTACATCTTTATGTTCTAAAATGATCACCTGTGTTTGTATGTTTAATGATTACTAATGAAAGACTGAACCACAAATCAATTTATCAAAATTTGATAGCTTCTTAGATTCTTGGAAAAAACTCGAGAATCGGCAGGTTCAATCCAACTGAAATTTGCTTTTGTTCCAGTAACTGGCCAGTAGAAAATTGAGCTTTTAAACACGGAGTCAAGATGTTTTTTTTTTTTTGTTTTTGTTTTTGTTTTTTTTTTTTTTTTTAAACGTCTTTCTCAACTGCATGGTCGTATCAGGACGAGAATGTTACCCTCCATTCGCAGAAAACCCACAAACCTACTACCCATTATAACCTCACCCAGCTTCACTTCGCTAGACGTTGCTTAACATCGGTGATCCTACGAGAACTAAATTTATTCATCGTGCCATCGCTGGCTAAGCGTCAAGATTTAAACACTCTTTTAAACGATGCGATGGCTCGTTTAATGCACCGATTTTCTAGGATCACCGAAGTTAAGCAACGTACAGCGAAGTGAAGACTTTGGTGGTACTGGCATTCCAGCCTAAACCAGACTAGGTGAGGTTAATGAGGGTAACAGATTTGTGAGTTTCTTGCGAATGCATCAGGGTTGTGTATGACCATGCAGTTGACACATTAAACCCTAATAAAAAAATCTGGTGTGACATGACACGACTTTTCTTATCCCTCGAATTCCGCCACTCGAAAGAAGCCAAAGTCCGCCACTGGTGACTCAACGGTAAGAGATAGCAAAAAATTAATGCCAAATTCGTAATCAACACCTCAAAATCATTGGATTTGATATGTCACAATCCCCATCTAGGATTAATAATAAAAAAGCTAGTTAAAGCGGGTCCTCTCCAAAATACCAGTAAATTAGGGTCAAGGTCAAAAAATTCGAGATATCAAAAAAATATGATCGGAGGAGACCCCTATTATAATTTTTCGTATCTTTTATTGTTTAGCTAGAATCTCCCTACGCCGCCAGGTGGCGGCACCGATTTAATCGAAAAGTTTCGTAGTTCGTCTGGTGTATAAAATTAATTTCCATACCAAATTTCAAGTCTCTAGCTCTTACCGTTCGTGAGATAACTTGTTTACAGACACACACACACACACACATGCAGACACACACACACGGACCAATGGCTGAAATTTTGGATTTATTCTCTGTGGTAAAATTTCCTTTCTCATCCTGATTATTTTGTTTTCATGTTCGTAAATCACTTATTCAGGATGAACCTTTTTTTATTTCAATCAAAGCAATAATAATCCAGAACTTACAAGAAAATATTGAAGTTAGTCATTATTTTCAATTTCAATCTGAATAGCGATTCATGGAGTCACATGGGGCTAATTTTGTAATTTAATAATACTCATGTACATTTGTGCAATAGCTGTTGTTGTACCTTCGTAATAGCAGAAAAACTACTTGATCGTGTGTAGAAGCTTGTACGTCTAGAATAAGGCTTCAAGTTTCACATGAAGGAGGAATAAGCAGCTCAAGTTTCCGTTACGAGGAATAAAGTAAAAACATTATTAATCATCATGACTTACTTCGCCCTGTTATTAATGAGTTTCCTTAAGGATTTGTCACAATATTCTTTCTTCCGTAGTTTCTTGTATATCTTCCTATTTCTTACTACACCTTTCTCTCTCTCCTCCACACACACACTTCCTCGTAGCTGAATGTCTTCCCGTTCGTTTGCTTTTGTGTTTTTGCTGTTGTTTTGTTCCCTTATCTAGCCTCTTGCCCGTCCTCTCTCTTTAAGTTCTTGTGTGGATTATTGTTAGCACTGCTAGCAGTTCTCTTTTGCATTTCTTCCCAGCTCGATGAAAATTACTCTGGCATTATTGTAAAATTAATAGTAGTCAATTTATTATGTTCATTATAGGTTAGAGTTTAACACGTCCCATGCGTATGGAATTTTGGGAGTTCTTCACCAGTGCGTAGGACGCCCATCGGCGTCATTTTGAGTTCTTTCTCTGTGCGTATCAACTTTTTAGGGTTCCTTCCCCTGTGCGGAGACATTTTATTTTTTATTTTTGAGTCGAAACTTCGAAAATATGTTTTTTATGCAAAAAAAAACACATATTTTCGGGTTTTCCGCGGAAAATAAGAAAGGACGCATACGTGGCGTCCGACGCACACGGGAAGAAAGATACTATATCAGGGTCAGACAACTTTCTTCTTTTCCTACCACTCATTGTCTTTTACTACCACAAAATATAATAATATCTCAAAAACAGTTAGTTCATTGTTTCATCTGAAAATGAAATGTAAATAGATAGAGAAAAGTCTCTTTTTTATACCAATACCAGTTTTTATCATAGGAATCCAACACCTGTTTAGATCAAAAAGGATTCCTCTGATAAAACTAGGTAAGTATCTAATGTAGGTAAAACTCACGAAATTATAACTAAAAATAGTAGGTACATAATTAATAATTCACAAAAAAAATTAAAATTCAACAATTAGTTTCACAGCTTCCCGCCTCTAAAAAGAAATGATGACTGATATAAACATTGCACAATCTCAAATAATACTGACAAAAGACAGCCATTTATATCCAAAATTGAACAAAAACCTACAAGCTTGAAGAAAACGGAGGACGCCCATCGGCGTCCAATAGGTAGAGCTATCCGAGAACGATTTATACCGAATTGTAGCCAAGGTCATTCTCTATCAGATGGTTTATTTTATTTGTTTTTTTCTTTTTTTTAATAGGGTAAAATTGCTCTCAAAGATGACCACCTCTAAGGACGCCACGTATGCGTCCAACGCACACAGCAAGAACTTTAAAGGACGCCGATAGGCGTCCAACGCACACAAGTGAAACCTTCAAAAATTGTTACGCACAGAGAAAGAACCCACGAGGACGCCGATAGGCGTCTTACGCAGCCAACGTGTTAAACATGCATAAACAAAGTCTTTATGAAGATAGCGATGTACGTTATAGTCGCTTTCAACTACATGGTCGGGCGGACTCCAACTCCTCCTGTTTCATATTCACTGCGCCGATTTTGAAATTTGGTGTCTTAAAAATACCTATACACTAACAGCATTATTTTTATGTTTTTCTCTTTTCAAAGAAAAACCAATTTTGTTTGATTGATTCAAAAAGCTTCCGATATCTAATCTTCTACGTATAGTAGGTTTTGTGAGGGAGTGTCATGTTTTTAAATTTCAACTTTCATTTTCCCCCACTGTTGCTCTTTACCTCAATTTTTCACATTTCCCTCGCTCTTGTGCTTCTACTTCCGCTCAAATATATTTTTCTCTTCTCTTGTATCCTTTCTCCTCTGTAGAAAAATAGCGTTCATAATGACGACCGTTAGCTCAATCAACGAATCAGTTGTCGAGAGCGTGAGAAGCGAAACTTGTTGTTTCGGAGGGTTAGTAAATGAACAACATGCTAAAAGTCCTGACATCTAGGATAAACGGAGTTTTCACAAAGTAAATTTTCAGTCCAAATTTCAGTTTTTTGCCTTAGGATGGTACATTTTTGTAAAAGTGGGAAAACATCTTTTCATCCAGCCTCCCCTCTTTTTCTCTTCCTCTCTCCGTTTCCTACCATCTCCCATCCTAAACATCAAGACTTGTAGCATGTTAACTTTTTAACCCTCTCCACAAGTTTCCGAAGCAATTGGAGTCACTTCTAACGTTCTCTACAAGCCTGCAACCTCTTTAAAGCCATTCACTGACTGGCGTACCATGCGAAATATTTTGAATGACACTGTCGAGGCAGCGTTACTTTAATAATCCCTGAGTTTATTCAGGTGAGGAAGAGATTAATACATTTCCGAGTAGAAAATAAAATTGTGTACCAAGCAGTATTATGCACCAGGAATAAGCCACCTTATTCCGTAATGAAGGGTCTTTACAATTCTTTTTCTGTGTTAATAAATCGTTATATCGTCTGAGAGCTGATACTAACCCCAATTACTGAAGAATATAAACTGAGTTTTAATTTTCCGCTTGATCTTGAAATAATATCAATTGTTAACAGGTTGCATTCATCACTGCAGGCTTGTATGCTCGGTAAACAAAATGCAAATTGATAACATTATAGCTATGGATAACAAAGTCACAAGTAAAATCTGATGCTACAGAATTTCATTTCATACTTGTGTTGGACACCAAACTATCCACCAACTTAGGAAATTATTTGAATTGTTTATAACAAAGCTTTTCTCTATTTCCTGATCATTCAATGAAGCAGCAAATCCCAAGTCAAAGATTAGATTCGGCTCGCCTGAGTAATCCTCAATTCAATATCAAACTTCCTTCCGAGCAATGCTGGCGAAAATTCATCTCTCATTCTTACTTTCCGTTTCGCCTTCCCTTTCTCGATTCAAAATTTTCACAAGCAAATAGGGTGAAAATTTAAGCTCACAGGAAATTAATGCAAAAAATGTGAAAGCCTGACTGAAATTTTAAGTCCTTTAAGTTCACATAGATTAAGTATCCCTGGGGCGTCAGTTTCAGTTGGTTGAATTTTGAAAACAGGAAGCTATAGCTCATTTTTTATCACCAGAAAACCCTCTGTTGCAACTTTTGATATTTCACCACTCCTACTCGTGTTTCCGAGTAGGAGTGGTACTAACAGTATACAGAATTTGCATATTTAATATTCATGGATAATATTTTTTTAATATTTATGAATTATATTTTTTCTAATCTTTCGTGGAGTAAAAATTTCCCCGAGAAAACATTTATTTCCTGCCTAATAATATTACCTACACTTGATGCATATAACAACACTTCCACCTTAGTAATTAAGATACAAGTATTACGAGTTCAAACAGTTAGGAAAATGTTACGTTTATCTTGTAGACTGGCGCGTTAAATTATAATGGAAGTCACTCGGGTAAATTAAAAACTTTTCACCCGCGCGTGAGAGATGTGTCAGCGCTAATTGTATCCTAACTTGCTGACACCTTGTTATGTTATGGGCAGAATACAGCACCCCACTCCATTCTCATCTGATGCAAGGCTACGCCAGTATGTCGTGCTTACTTAAGTGTGATAAAACAAGGCACCATTTGAAAAACAAATGAGGGCAAAGGCACAATTTGAAACATAAATTAAAACAATTATAATGAACATAATATGGACGGATTTTATGTACATGGAGTATCTCCATATTAAATCAGGATGATTTTTTTTGCTCTCACTTATTTTCTTCTGAACGATAAATTTAGTTGTTTTTATATTTACTATTAATTTACTTCACAGGAATGCCGCCTTTAGTCAACCCACATTGAATCCAATGACCGTGACAGCTTTTTATGCCTTCGCCATAAAGGAGGACGTGTATATCACATAAATTAGCTCAGTGGTAAGACACTCGCTTGCCATTCAGAATGTCCCGGGTTCAAATCTCAGAACCATCAAGTTGTATTTAAACAGTATACTTTATAAGAGATACTTACTGGTGCGCTTATGTTGACCCAGAACCTAAATGTTAAGTACAGTCTCACTTCTCGTCCATCAGAAGGAAGGTACACTGTAAGATAAGTCAGATGGGCAAACTAAAGCAAAGACCACATGTGGCTAGAGTAGCTGCTGTTTCATGGCTACAATACTTTCCTTATCATAACAGGTGGAAAATAAAAAATGCTTTGAAACAAAAATCAATGTTTAGTGAGAGGAGACCTTAATCCCGACCGATATCTAACGACTGTCGACTGCAGTATTACATCATGATTAGTAAGCAGTAGGTTGGCTTCTCTCTCAAACATTGTCTAATTTCGACATAATATAAAATTATAGTCCATTACTTACCCTCCTCTACTCTTATGTTACATAGACTCAACACAGTGCTACTACTTTGCTCCATACCCACTAAGGGGGTGTCCTATATTTGTTCTGAGGCATAGTCACAGGATCTCAGTTGGAATTTAAAAAGAATAAAAATAAAACCACATCTACGTACAGTACGTCTCAAAAGTCATAACAATTTTGGCTATAGGTTGCAGAGGAGAGTATATTGAATAACATACTAAAGGAGTGGAGCTAACCAAAAGGGAATATTCTAAAGTTCCACGTTATCATGTTTTTGTTTATAACTCCAAAAATTATGATCTGAAGCTAAATATTTTATGCATACTAAATTATTCTATGTAAAAAAGTACCTGTATTTTATAGAAAGTATTGTTTCTTAATAAAGAATTAATCAAACCCGAGAATTTTGATTAATACACCATAATAGAAAATATAGCTTCAGCAATGGTGCGCGTTAGAGTTTTTCTTTTCTTTACTAGGTCTTCATAACTAAAGAACACGATTTTTTTCAAATATTACATATTATTCCAGTTGACAGTACAGAACATATAATTTTTCAAACAGAGGATATAGATGATAGGTACTAGATTCCATGTATACTTATACATAGCGAAATACTTTCTTTTGGTAAAATACAAAAGAAACATTGATATTTTTGTGAAACACAAGGAATGGAGTTGCTTGAAAAGGAATAATAATGTAGAGAAAATGGAAATCCCGATTGAAAAAAAGATAGACTTCACAAATGGAAAAAAGTCTCAGAAAACAATAGCCTGATCAGTTCCAACGTCCAAGAAAGATTTGTACAGTTTCATCAGAAGTTTGAGGGAAAATGTTGGAGTTTGAGGGAAAATGTTGTGATGGATGTGTGATACGACAAAGAGAGAAATATGCGAACTAGGCGTACAGTGAAAGTGGGGCCTCTGGCAAAGAAAATTCAGCAGAGTGGGCTAAGGAGGTTGGACAGACTCGTATAGAACAAAGGGATGAAAACTATGTGGGTAGAAGATTTGAAATGGAGGCAAAAGAAAGAGAAGAAGACCAAAGGTGAGATGGAGAGACCAAGTTGAGAAGGGCCTAAGAGAGAAAAACTGGGAAAAAAAGAGGACGCGCTTAATAGAAAGATATGGAAGGAAAAGATTCATGGGATAAAAGCCGGACTCAAGTAGGTTTGGGAAAAGACATACTAAAAAGAGAAGAGGAAGATCAAAAACTAGAAGCTTTTGAATATTATACTTAAAAAATGCTATCACTTGGGAAATTATAAAAATGATTCTTGTTTCAGTGGTAAAATGAACATCCAAATTGTTATTACATTGTTCAAAAGTAATTCTGCAGTAGATAAAATGTGCACGGCTGAGACAGACAGGACCTGAGAAGTAAAGTCATGGAAAAGCTAAATGTAACACTTGGAGATGTACTAAGCAGGACAGTAGGGATGCAGAGAATCGGCGAGACCATCAACTAGGGTATGCATGGCCATGGAAGTAAGTAAGTAAGCTCTCCGGAAAAAGAACGGTTCGTGGGTAGTTAAAAGAAATAAATAGGCCTATTTTTCTTTTGGAATAAAAAAAATTCTAGGTTCGATATTTCCATTTTATTCCAACCTATAAAAGAACTGGAAGAAAGAATTTTCTACTTCCATTTTGGTTATTTTTGGGAGAGGAAATTTTTCCTCTTCCAAAAGAAAAATGACTTGCTTCCAGTTTGGTTCATTTTATCCCCGTTTGGTTAGAAAGAAAAATACGGCTAATGTAATGTTTAAAGTAAGCACATTTGTCTATCAGGAGAGGTTTTTTTTTTGCTCAAGTCAATAACAAAAGTCAAGTTACAAAAGATCTAAACAAAGAGTGCCGCAAAGAGGTGTTATACCATCATCTAAGCTCTTTAACATCTTTCTGAGTGAAATCCCACATGCTCCTTGCAGAAATACATAATATATTTTTATAAATCTAATATCATATTATGCTGATGACTGTACCATACTTATTACTGAAAACAACATACAGGAGCTTACCAGTCATTTCAAAAGCTATCTACACTACTGGCTTAGTAGTAAAACTGTGAGCTAACAACATGGACAGCAGAAGTCTTTACACAATCAAACATCTCAATTGAAGGACAATGATTACCAACAGTCAAAAATACAAAAATCTTAGGCCTGACTTGTCTTACATTTAACATCTAAGTAAGCACAACTGAAAATAAACTAAAGAAGAGCAACAACATGTTCAAAGCACTTTCAGGCACAAGCTAGGGAAAGATAAGGAGACAATGGTTACCTACTGTCGTCCGCTTATCAATTATGCAGCACCAATTTGGTCTAGAGGTTACCCTGTAATGTTCCAAGACCGAAGAGTTGACGAGTTGGAAAAAGAGGACTCGATTTTTTCACCATTGAATGGAAAGGCTCCTGTGACAGGTTGCTATTTATCTTGGAGGGAGAGAACAGAGAGGGAGGTCGTTATTTCTGCATTTCCAGATGTGTTCTCTTTTCAATTTATAAGTTGAAATGAAGTTGAGAGGAAAAAAGTAATTAATAATTTTACAATCACACAAACAACATACTCTTGACTCACATAGATAGGTACGATCTGACTATTTTATTAAATTATCTTTTTTGGGATCATTAGAGCCTGAGTTTAATACGTTTAATAATATACCTAATTCAAAAATTTCATTATAAATTACAAATTTTCTGCTGTTCTTATACTATATTATGTATACTTTTGCAAGTACCTACTCTGGTAATTTCGATACCTGATCAAACATCAAACATTTACGGAAAACATACATACGAGTACATACATATGTGTTGTATTGAATTCATATGTAGATATGCTATGGATAACCTGATAGGTTGTGTATCTTTACTGTAATAGAAAAGCACGCCATTTTTCATTATCTGATGTTTTGACTGTTGAAAATAGGGAAGAGTAATAATAATTATAATACATTAATAATTTCATTTTTCATATAATTTAAGTGCATAATATATATAGATACATGGGAAAGCCCCGGTTGAATTCCCGACAGGATCAAGATCTGGAAACCTTGTGCTTAAGAGTATGTATTGATTTTGTAAAGCAGCTTAGATACTAAAATAAAAGCAACCAGTATCATTTAACAATGGGTCCTATTTATAAAAGAAGCAAAAGCTTTTTCAAAAGAAATTTGAAGTAATTGCTTCAGTCGGTATTCTATTCATATAGTTTGGAGAGTTAAAGCTTTTGCTTCTTTGGAAATAAATGGTACTTGGATATTAATAAAGTTGAGTTTTTCCTTTTATTAATAGCTCCTCTAATTTATACATGGAGCAATTGCTTGTGAGCAAAGGGAAATGCTTGCGAGTAAAAGCAAATGTTTATGAATATAAAAAGGAGCATTTGCTTTTTCTTCTATCTCTTCCTTAATACCTTTTGCCATTGAGAAGGGGCAGCAGGTACTTACGACATAAAATATTGGTCCATTCTACACCTCAAGTTTGTGGTTCGAGTTCCGCTAAGAGCAACTATTTCTGACAAGATACTGTAGAAGTGTTGAACTGAAATCCTTACTAATCTCACTATCATTCTTCATTTTTTGTTTCGTACTCTCAGAAACATGGGTTGGGTTTTGTATGATACCTACTTGCTTTCTCCAGAGGAAAAATGGGAAAAGATTTTATGAATCCCAGAGGATGCCCACCGCAACGTCTTTTCCATTGTTTGGATTATACATAATTTATCAAATTTAGAAACCTGAGCACAGGTGTTCGTAAGTGTAACACCGGAGCCAGAGTACAGTTTTACACAGCTTTCGGTGAGAATTCTTGCAGATTAAGCACCTAACTAATTTTACTAATCCAGGCAATATATTTGATGTGTACATTTACTTTTTAGATTCCTACAGAAGAATTTTGTGAATGAAAATTGAGATCATGATAAACTTAGGTTAAGGTATGATTTTTTCAGGATTGTTCATCGTGCATTAGATATGATATACACATACATGCATACAAATAAGCCGTGTATAAGTTTATTTTCTGTATTTGCCGTTGGATGTATAATTGTATATAATAAGTTATCACATCTGTGTTGATCAAACTCGCCTTACTAGAAATATATATGCCGTGCTTAGGAAATAGGACTCGAACCACCAACCTCCAGGTTACGTGCCCTGTGCCCTCCTCCTTATCAATCAAGCTACTAAGGTATATGGGCACTTACACATATAGCTGTTATGCCATATCCACAAGTTTTTCATCTCAGTAATATAATAACACGACCATCTGTCAACTGTTTCAGTATGGTCAGGAATATAGAACTCGAAGAGGAAAAGAAGCGACGCCGAAAAGAAAATGCCCACGTTGTCAGCACCGAGAAAAAATATAATTATATTAACGTATGCATTAAACTTGTACATTAATGTATTCGATCTCAGAACTCATCCGGTGCCAAAAAATTCTACTCAAAAAGACAAAAACAGAAATTGAAGGCGTGGATCAGAACAATCCACTTGTTTTACAGCTTTGGGAAAGGCTGTAAAAACTTGAGGTATTGCATGTGATCTCTTTTGTACTTTATCACTCCATAAAACTTATTTGGTGTTGTCTCATACGCTCATAGCATCATAGAATAGGTAATTCGTGGGCGGAAAAGTAAAGAAGGGAGTATTTTCCATCCTTCACCTCCTGCACCAAGCACCTATAATGAATAATAAAACCGTTTATTTTATTGTTTTGTCCCCGCATTAAACTCACTCACACCCGCGAGAAATATGAGCTTTCCCTTCCAATTTTACTTTGCCCTATATGTGCCCTCTCTGTTTTGTACACACTCTCTCCCTCTCTTATATCATCTTTCTCTCCCAATCGATAATTTCTATTGTAGATTCTCCCTGTCCCCCCCCCTCTTACAGCTTTCTCCACGATTCACACATGTTTCAATAATTCATAAATAATTTATAATTCTGCTGTATTTTATTATCATACCAAGGTATTGTGTGTGTAAACCAAAAGCTGATATTTTATTTTGTGAAAGTTATGTACCACCACCCACTTTGCAGGTACTTTTGTTTGGAATAAATTCAAGCTCGGAGCATGTTTGATGATTGTCATGGTATGAAGCTGAGAGAAGTTTCGACATACCCAGCATTACCCACCTTACATTATTATTCATGACACATACGATGGATACTAATTATATTGTACTACATTACTATCTAAGTATTCATAATATTTTCCATTATTATTCTTTATACTAACTATGATTTCTGTGGTAGTCTGGCAAGAGTATCAAAGCTTGAGGGTAGCACAA
>CM044955.1:38781364-38820740 GCA_024516035.1 Bactericera cockerelli | reverse complement strand
CCTGGGAATGCCAGCAAAACCCTACAAAGACTGGACAACAAAACAGAGTTAACCTAGAACTGGTCCCAGGACACAACGGTATTGCTAAAAACGAGAGGGCTGACCAATTGGCAAGGAAAGGCTCCACAACATCCTTCATCGGTCCCGAGCCAGTGATGTATATAACCAAATCTGAAATTAAGAGGAACAATAGAGCTGAATACAACAAAAACATCACAGGTATTGGACTGATTCAGAACAACTACATAGCAAACTGATGATGACGGGACCAACATCCTTAACTGCTGAAGTACAAGAGAAGTACCTACATACTTATTCAACATTCAATAAATTCAGGTGATGTTATTGTAGTGTACTGTAGTTCTAGCATTATCTCTTATTTGACACTCTATTTTACTTCTGTGTTGAAAAATACCTACGAAACATCAATTTGGTTTTATGTTCTGTGTTCTTCCTGTTTCCTTGTTCTTTGTGCAAAACTCTCGTTGAAAACTGCCTTGCTATGAATGCATCACTTATGTAGATTGTAGATGACATACTCATAGACAAGGAATACCACTATGCCCCATGTACTTTTATGTGTAAGTAGAATATTGCATAATGGACATATACTACGAAATGAAAAATACAGGATACTTCAATACATTGTCAAATAATCCAAACAATCGGGATTCAGGGATCGAAGAAGATGAAGAACAACATGGGTGAGCAACATCACAACATGGAGAGGACTAATACAAAAAGAAGTAATTAGATTATGCAACAAATAAAGAAAACTGGCCAGAATACTAGCCAACGTCTTTTGAAAATATGACAAAGAAGAAACAGAAGATTAAATAAAGGTTTTATTACAGACTCTTTGACATAAGTGTGTAGTACACATACTGTGTGTACTGATATAGGTGCAGAATTACACATGTGACATTTTACAAAAAAAAAAAAAAAAAAAAAAAAAAAACCAGGACTTCTAGGGTGCTAAAGAGGTCCTAAACGTAAAATATATTTTCGCCCTGTATAATTATCTATTCTTCAATGTGTTTTATTTTCTATTACCTATAATGTATAGAAAGTATTATTTTCAGTCGGGGGCTTTTTTTATTGTAAACACTGCTGAATCATTAGGACAGAAGTTTATAAAAGTTATTATGACCATAAATTACCTACTTCTGATGTCAAACCTTGAAAGATAGCTTTAAAACGTCGGCTCTAAAGAAAGCTCCGTAAAGAATCTCTTTCTCCGAGAAAGAAGTTTGCGGAAATTTTTCTAGAAGGTAGTCATGTGGTGCGTTGGCAGTTGAGTGCTTAAGGCGCTAGTCTGGTTATCCAGGTAGCGTAGGGATCAATTGTTTCGAATCTCAACCAATGTGTGAATTTTCTTCATATATTTGAGTCTATGACACATAATAATAAGACTTTGAGATTCAGATGGTAGAAAATGCTTTAATCATTAACCTCGTCTGGTGGTTACCTTCCACAAAAGAGTATTATTGTTATTAGAAAATACCTTACAAGTAATACTCGTACTATGGAGGGATTGAGGTCATTGAGGATTGAACATACAAATTTCATTTTTGTTGGTTAAGTTATAATACGAGGTTTGGCTATTAAGTTCGTAGACGCGAGCCGCTACGCAAAAGCTGTCCATGCTAGGAAGATATGATGAACATCTTTAGAAAGCTTCAAGTCTTGTGTTTTGATTGATAGCTGTCACATGCCTGTACTGTAATTAGTTCTGTTGTAATAACCCGACGCGCAAGACACCTTTTTTAATTTTGCCGGATTTATGATTGATACAAAAGTTGAGCAACGAGTGATTATTGAATTTTACGTAAAACTTGCTGGTAAAACTTTTTCTTTGTTAAAGACAGTGTACCAGGAGTCATGTTTGAAAAGATCAACACTTTATAAGTGGTTTATACTATTTCAAGGTGGTCAGGAAGATGTTGAGGACGATCCACGTCCTGGTCGCCCCCAAACCTCAAAAACTGACGAAAACATTGGAAAAATTGGTGTTATGATTCGTTCTGACCGTAAATTAGCTCTAGAACTAATGGCTTATACACCTAAAATTAATACATAATGTGTGAGACAAATTTTGCACGAAAATTTCAACATGACAAAAGTTTGCGCAAAAATGGTGCCATGCGCCAGCTCACAGTGCCTTCTCCGTGAAGACGTTCCTGGCCAAGTACAACATCCCAGTGTTGGAACACCCTCCTTAATCACCCGACCTGGCCCCGTGCGACTTTTACTTATTCCCAAAAATCAAATCTACCCTGAAAGGTACCAGATTTGACAGCGTAAATGACGTTAAGAAAAAACCGGCAAAAGTCTTGAAAGGCCTCACACAAAATGACCTCCACCACTGTTTCGATCAATAAAAAATTTGCTTAGTACGTTGTAGGAATAGAGGAGGGGAGTACATTGAAGGGTATAACTACTAAAGTTGGGTAAGTTAAACACACATCGTTTTATGGAAAGAATCTACGAACTTAATAGCCAAACCTCGTATAATCATTATGATGAATCTCTGCAGTAAGATACAAATGTCTAAGATGAAATTGTGTATAAGTACATAATGCTGTTTATGTACCTATGAGCATTTGTTTATCATGGCAATATGGAGTTGGAGAAGGGTAAATTGAACGAAAAGGGCTGAGAGCTTTTTACGGGCCCTTAGCATTTTCAAAGCGCGGAGCCCCAAAATATACTAAGGTTATTTTAGAAAACCAAAAATAATTTTAAAAACCCTCAAAAGCGCGGAGCAATTGGACATATGGGAATCCGCTAATGACTGAGCGAAAGACAAACAATCAAATTTTGATGGAAATAAATAAAATAAGTTTCGATTAACACAATAAAAACAAGAAAAGGTAAACTCATAGGACATACAATCAGAAATAACGAAATCCTGACCAATATCTTTGAAGGACACATATAATGAAGAAAACAATGAGAAAAGCCCAGAACATCAATCAGTTGAGTGTATGAGAGAATATAGTGGAAGAATTATCAAGAGATAAAAAGATAATAAAGAAAATGACTGCTCCGAAAAGGCCCAACCTTTAGTATAAGATGATCAACCAAGAGCTCACAATGACACAAATAATTTCATATAAAGCAAAAAGTACTTACCTAGTTTTTCACGATATAGTTAGTACAACTAGAAGAGCACTTGAGGGAAATATTCAAATTGAACATAAACGCATCTAGATGCCTGGACAAAATCGTTAAAGAGAATATCGATCGCTCTTCCAAGAAACTACCTCAAATCAAATGTGAAACTGTTCTCCCGACTACCGCGAAAAACTACAATGGTTTCTGAGTGTCATAAAATTGGTTGTTACTTTGGTTGTAAATCTAAATTGGTAAGTACCTTACTAGTCACAAGTATGTCGAGAGGTCCCAAGTGGAAGTGTATCAACTTGTATCCTCATCGTGGGACAGCACACTGCTTTCTTCTCTTAATTCAAATAAACTAGCAGTAATCAAGCCAGTACTTGCGGTGGACACTCTGGGTCCTTGAGAAGAGATAACGATTCTGTCGATTCAAAATGAAGAAAAACGTTGTAGCCAACTCTCATTTCCCAGTTGAAAGGATTGCAAAGGCGATTCGGAAAGGTGTGACTCAGAATCGTACAGATGTCTGAGAACATCTTCTTGTTGTAGAGGCCGCACCGTGAAGTAGGGATTAGCGTAAAGTCAGTTATTTTTTGTACCTTTATACTCGTACATGAGAGATATAAGAGAAACTTGTATTTAAGAGAAAGAATTTAAAGTCTTTATGTAAAAACCCTGAAGAAAATACCCGTCCCTTGAGTTCTCTTATATCCAGGTTCAACTGCATAAATAAAATGTTCCTGAAATTTATCATTCTAGATACTAGATGTTATTTTTGAGCGATATTCAGGCATTTCATGAGGATTACGTATTGCACAAAGATGCAGGACGTCTACTGAGCTTTGTGCTTTGGTAAATATAATAATAATTATGACTGCTCTAATACCCTTTATAAGTAGATAAAGATCTTGGTTCAAGTAACTCATGAAAATGATGACATAATGTCCCAAACTTATTTAAAGAGATAATTTATTTTTCAAACCTTACAACATACATCTCCTTGGATAACTCATTCTACTTGAACTTGCACCTATAGTAGTTTTGAGAGAGTAAAGTTAACAAGTACACTGGTAACAAATACTGGTAGGACATCAATGCCAGGAAATGAAAAACTTCTTAGTTAATTATTTTTTTTATAAAAAAATAGAGGTAAATACCCGCTCAAATAATATTGAAGGTGGTTAAAAAAAAGTTCAAGGTTTTCTTCAGATTTTTTTTTCAACCCTCTTCGTGATGCTGGCTATTCCTGGGTGAGGTTGATAAACCCAGGCTGGGTGAGGTTAATATGGATTTAGCTGGTTTGTGAGGTTCCAGACATTGGAGGGTAAAACTTCCGTGTTGAATGAACTAAATGTTAAAGACGTTAAGCAAAAATAATAACATGTCTATAAATAACAAAATAATAACTAAAAAATGTCAATAACTGAGTAGCGACTTCTACTTTGCATTTTTATGCAATCATTCTCTCTTTTGATATTATGGACATTCAATGTTTATAGTATGTATAGCTGACGGGCTGAAAAAAGAAGCACTTATTTTCTCGTGATTTTCTCGCATATTTATTCTATTCAGGTCGTGCAATGCATAGATCTGCGGCTAACACAGCTAGTCTGGTTCACACTCCCAGAAAAATACGAGTACATAAATTACAACAATATTTTCGAAATGTAAGAACTAGGTGTAATTTGCATATTTATTCCAGATTTCAATTGTTTGGAAGTCTATGAACAAACAACAAAGAAAGTATTTGGTCTACTGTCGCATTGCTCTCTAATAGATTGAGATGACACTAATGGTGCTACTGTTTGTTGAAGATGTTGTTGTTAATATTGAAACTAGAGTTGTTGATTATGCTGATAATGATGATTCTGGAATTATTGTAACAGAATATGTCGTTTTCTTTGTGGTATTATGTCACACCTGTAGTGGGTAGCTTAGCATTACAAAACTCCAAAATTAATTTTCTAACATCCATTTAAAAGTAACAATAAATTATGTATATTCCTTCGTGTAGTACCGGCACTAATCGCTATTTATATACATAGCTACTCATTTTTCCTCACGAGGTATGAGTGGACCCCGGGCATCTAAGTACAGATGAAAAAATGTCGACGCTGCTAGGAATCGAACCAACGTCATCGTGTGTGCAAGGCAGTGCACTACTCTATTGATATAGGGTGACTATTACTATGTTGATTCTGGAGTTGTTGATGATGTGGATTCTGGAGTTGTTGATTCTAGAGTTGTTGATTGAGGATTTGTTGATGATGTTGATTCTGGAGTCGTTGATTACATTGATTCTGGAGTTGTTGATTATGTTGATTGTGGAGTTGTTGATGATGTTGATTCTAGAGTTGTTGATTCTGGAGTTGTTGATTACGTTGATTCTGAAGTTGTTGATGATGTTTATTCTGGAGTTGTTGATTATATTTCTTTGGGAGTTGTTGGTGATGTGTTTTGTTGTAGTTCATAGGTATCTAGTTTCTCTGCTGATTACGATGAAAATACAATGAGAGATCTGAAAGGAAGACTTGAAAGTAGATTACACTGCATCCGGCACTCGTTGCAATATAAAACTTTTGTATTTCTAATGCTGTCCTCTAGGACTATTATTATGTCCATGATATCCATATTATTCATGCTTACACGATTTATTGTACCCACGTGCGATTATTTACCGACGACGGTCAATTTTGTTTCACTTTTTTATTTTGTTCATATATGAGTAATTGAGTACGAGACAGCCTCCGTGGCGTAATGGTTGTGACTACTGCCCGTAGTCCAGAGTTCCCGAGTTCAACTCCCGGCTGGGGCAGACTTTTCGAAGAAAATTCTGTTCCATCCAAACACGTGAGGCTGCCATTTCCGGCCCTACCCAGGCTGGGTGAGATTAATGTGGGTAGCTGGTACGATTCCCAGCGAATGGAGGGTAAAACCCCCGTCCTAATCCAGGATGTTAAATCAAGTAGAATCGTTGGCGTTAGGAAGGCCATCCAGCCATAAAAAAAACGTACTCCACCCTACCAACCTCAACCATGAGGTTGAACAATGCCGACCCCAAAAGCAACATAAGCTAATATGGGATAAAGGCAAGGGAGATATATATATATATACAGGGTCTTCATAAAGTCTCACCCAGGCCTAGGTTTCTCGAAAACGACTCAGAATATCAAAAAAACGCAAAAACCCGTATTCCTTAATATTAAGGGGGATTGATTTTCAGCCAATTTTTTTTTGCCTACACGGCCCCAGTCAGGCTGGGCATGGACCAACTTTAAAATCTTAAATAGAATGGTATGTCTTGTGGCATATTGTTTTAAAGGTCTTATTAAGAGAAGTGCATTACAGTAAACTTCAGTGTGCTACGACTTACCGTTCTCGAGATACAGGGTCGGACGTCCTGCGTAATATCCATATATTTTGACCTATAACTCGTTAACCGTAAATTATGGAGAAAATGTTTCTTGATAATAATAACTCCTTATGGCAAGAACTTTCGAACAAGTTAAAACTTGATTTGTTTTTTCGTTATATTTTTTTTGACTGTTCGTCCGGCTGGCTGACGAAACCTACCAGAAACTAACATCAACAGAGTATGTCGAGTTATAACTTGTTCGAAAGGTCTTGTCATAAGGAGTTATTATTAACAAGAAACATTTTCTCTATAATTTACGGTTAACGAGTTATAGGTCAAAATATATGGATATTACGCAGGACGTCCGACCCTGTATCTCGAGAACGGTAAGTCGTAGCACACTGAAATTTATTGCAATGAACTTCTCTCAATAAGACCTTTAAAACAATATGCCACAAGACATACCATTCTATTTAAGATTTTAAAGTTGGTCCATGCCCAGCCTGACTGGGGCCGTGTAGGCAAAAAAAATTTGGCTGACAATCAATCCCCCTAAATATAGAGGAATACGGGTTTTTGCGTTTTTTGATATTCTGAGTCGTTCTCGAGAAACCTAGGCCTGGGTGAGACTTTATGAAGACCCTGTATATATATATATACATATATGAGTAATTGAGTACGTACAGTATCTAGATCTCTGAGCACTAGACATTACTTTTACCTCATATCCCTGTATGGATCAGAATTTGTATAACACTGTTTCGGAAGTTACAGTCAAACTCTGCAAAAAGGCGAAGTTTCGATTGCAGAAAAATGATCAAGCCTCAAATTTGCAACAAAAAATTGCTTAATTAAATATTTTTAAATAATAAAACTATCTGAACTAAAATACAATGACTATTATCAATATGATTTCCTGAATCTAAGTATTCCTAACAAAAGTAATACCTAAGTACATAATTAATAAATTATAGACCTACGTTGTACAATGTACTTACGTACCACTACTAATTATATAATATAATGTGTCTATACATCTGTCTATATTATACACAATGTGCATCGCACATTAGTAGATATTTCAGCTTTTTTACAATAGATACCTACATACTTTTATAATGTTTTTATTATAAAATTATACCATTCAGACTCCATGTGCTTCCGTATGTCTTTGAGTAGGTACTAAGTACTATCATTAGTAAGTAGCACTTATAGTACAATGACAAATAACAATAGTAATTCCGTGTCCGTAAGTTAGGCACGGCTACCTATATCTCGGTGGTAAAAGAATTCTATGGACACCCAGATCCAATTTATTAGACTCCTGCTCTGTCCAACTATTTTGTTTTTAACATCTTCTGATTCAGGACGTTGGTTTTACCCTCCAATTGCTGGGAATCATACCAGACTAAACACATCAACCTCTTCCAGCCTGGGTTGGGTCGAAAATGGCAGCCTCACGAGTTCTACTCTTTGGTTTATCTTCTCTTTAGTATCATGTACATACATAAGAGATGTAATCCACTATAAACTTACAAACCCACATTAACATTGGCCAGTCTAGGTGCGGCCGGAAATAGCCAGCAGCACTTCAAAAGGTTTTCAAAAAGTTCCCTCTGAACTGTTAACTTCATGAATAGCGAGACGGGGTTTACCCTCTCAAATACAAATTATTGTAAATCTTTTAGAAGGAAAATTAGAATTTAAGTGTATATTTGAGAAACAAATAAATTCATTATTTTTATTTCCATGTTTCATCGAGGACTAGCGGCGACACGAGGTTTTGTATTTAAATGGTCACCCATCCGTGTCGTAATCTCGCTGGACGGTGAGTTACTTGAGTGACAATATTATAGGCCTTTTAATCGGATACCTAGCTCTGTTTCAATAGATTTAACAATTTTTTCAATAATTTACATTTGAGAGTCATTTTACACCATTTGAGAGTCATTTTACAAATTTTATCGTTTACCAACTCACTTCAATTATATTTTTTAGTGTACATGTTTTTTTTTTTTTTTTTTTTTTTTTTGAGCCTAAGCGGGTACAAGTCCACTTTGGCCATTTTAGTGTACATGATATACATAAATGTATATAAATTAATACAACGTCAAAATTAGATAAATACCTAGGTGTAAAAAGAAATAAAGAAAAAGTTTAGAGAGATAAATTTAAAAAAAAGATAATATTAACATGTAAAATAAAAGCAACCGCCGCGCCGCAAGGTGGCGGCCTTTTGGCAGCTATTGGCGGCACCGATTTTCTTCAAAAGTTTCGTGCTGCTGCATTATACATACAATACTAGCGGGTTACACCACACCAACTACACCACACAGAAACACAAACACAGACACGCATTAAACACACACCCACCACACACACACACACACCCACCCACCACAAATAATATGAGCATTGAAGTATGTAGGTGCCTACCTACCTTTATAAATACATATATATTACATTTTCTTTCACTAATCTTGCATGGAGAGCGTGAAGCCGAGGGGTTAGACATTCGGTCTTCCCAGCACTGGAACGTGGTTCAAATCTTGGAATTGTTTTTTTTTAAAGAAATAAAAAATAATAGAGGTTTATTTTTTCTTTTTTTTTTCTTCCTACCTATATTTTACATAATGCGTACTTATAGTTTTAAAATATTATCATTTTATTTTTTAGTGGGTTTTTTGTTTTTTTAACAAAATTCATCGTAAATATTGGACTTCACACCCATAAATGAGACTTTGATTAGACTGTGAGAGTAAATTGAAGGGCTGTCTGGAAGAACCACCTATGTTAGTTTTTCGATTTTTTTTTTTTTTTTTTTTTGCAGAACAACAACTTATGTGTTGTCTTTCATAGCGTAGTGAAGTCGGAATTCTGAAAAAATCGGTCTAAGTCGTTTAAAATGGGGGAAAAAAATAGGTAACTTGCGTGCTTTGGCCACCAATTTTTACTTTAAACCTCTTTCCTGAAAAGTACCATAAGTAACAGAGGTGGTTCTTCAGACGACCCATCAATTGTAGGTATTATATTGTATTGAACAGTCATCCAAAAAATAATGATATCTACAAAAATTATACTTCGTGTTAAAAAAAAGAAGGCGAACAATATTTGCTAAAACGAAGTGATATCATGAGTAATAAACGCCTGAATTGGCTCTTGTTTCATTGCTCTAAAATTAATAAGTTCCTAAACTCTCATCATAAATATCATGAAAAAATGTAAGGCACACATCATTTGTTCTCCTTGCTTCCTTTCTTCAAACTGAGTATGCATCCAGCAAAAACAGTAGGCAACTATTAACTGTAAATTTGAGGAAACAAAAATGAACGAATGAGGTGTGCTTTAAATTTTATTTCTTTTTATAATGTTTCTGATGATAGTTTACGAACTTATTAATTTCAAAGCAATGAAACAAGAGCCAATGCAGGCGTTTATTACTCATGATATCACTTCTTTTAAGGAAACATCATTCTTCTTCTTTTTTTTTAACACGAAGTGTAATTTTAGTAGATCTATTGTGACTATACACGCATTGAAATTATTATTTTACCGCAGATTATTATGGAGGGAAGGGAGGGACACTTTGTCACTCAGGTTGAAACTGAGGTGACATTACTCACCTCTATGGACACTGGCACGGCTGGTACCACGCATATTATGCTCAAACTACCACTCGAGGAAAATGATGAATTTTTTTTGTCCCTCTGTACAAAATGTATTTTTTTTCTAATTGTTTTTTTTTTTTTTAATCAGAAAGATTTTTTGTCGATATTAAATGTAAATTACAAAAAAGTATATCAGAAAACAGAAAAAATGATGTTTAAAGTAAATGGCAACAACTTTATTCTCAGTTTGAATCACAAAGCACAAACAGAAACGTATCAACTAGAGCCTAGATATGAACTTGACAGCGTTGATAGCACGTTGAATACATTAGATTAAGTTCCGTCGCTGAAGCTCAGCCCAGCGAGGCCAGGACTTGGATGGATAACCATTCAAACCCTCGTGATACTGGCTATTTCCTGCCCCACTGAGGCTGGGTCAGGTTAATTTGAGTAGCTATTTTGTGAGTTTCCAGAAAATTGAAGTTAAAAACCCCGTCTTGATAAGACCATGTAGTTGAAAGGGTCGTTAAAACCAAATAAAAGAAAACTTTCAACTTTCTATGTTTGCTTTTATGTCACTTCCCAAGCTAAAATGATGGAATATTTAATGTAGAAGATCCGTTAGGCAACATTGTCCTTCAAAAAAATAAATGTTCTAAAAAAATATTCGTCTGTTGCATCAAGACAAAACATGCTAGGTGAATAAGTGGATAGTATTTGTTGGGTATGTATTTAATATATTAAGTATAGGTTATAAGTTCTTTAGAATAAAGAGTAGAACAATAGAACTTCTTATTTATTAAAAACAATATAACATTCCATCCTGCATTCTATGTGCACGTACCGTATGCAATAGCTATACATCCATCTGCGCCGCGCATGTTATAATTAGGTATGATGTTATAAACATTAGGTATATTTAGTACAAGTTCAAAAAAATTGTACATAGAAAAAACTTGAATTTAAATTAAGTTATATCAATAAAATAAAAATAACAAACTGAAATTTACTAGAGAAAAATACAAAAATGTAGTTATAATGGGGCTATGCATCAGGTGTATAGTGAGGAAAATACATGTAGGCAATGAATCAGTTTGAGGACAGGATTTGTTAGAGGACATAAGGACCAACTTTGAAGGGGACTTAAACAACTGATGGTGCACGGTTTGATGAACTGTTCTATACAGGGTGTCCCACCAAACTTGGACACCTCAAATTACTCGGCCCCTGAAAGAGTTTTTGAAAAATAAAAAAATCTAGGGTACATGTGCTAATTATGCGGTTTCAGTTATGAATTTTTTTTTATACAGGGTGGTTCAAAAGACAGAAATTGAGGTGTCAACTTTCGATTTTTAAAAGGATCGACCTGAATTTTATTTAATAATTTTACTTCTAAATGATTCCTAAGTACTTTTTTAAACAAAAATATTTCATACAGGGTGGTTTTTTTTCGACCAATTTTTTTTCTAAATCTTGAATAACTCAAGTTCGGTTAATTTTTTCGATAACAAGATAAGAATGTGTTTGTGTAATGAATACACGCACTTTATTTTGGCATCAAAATTTTTTATACAGGGTGGTTCACAAGTGAAATAATGACTTGATTTTTTTTAAAACCCAGTTTTTTTAATTTTTTATTTAAGATTAATAATTCTCGTCTAATTTTACACATTTTTCGTTAGTCATATCGAAAAACAAAACTAAAGTGTTGTACAGGGTGAGACATATTTTTTTTTGTAACCCCCTGTATATGGGCAGTCAAAGAGACGCAAAATTAAATACAAAGACTAAATATGCAAGAAAAACTTTGATTTTTAATTAAACTAAAAAGTTATGGTGTTTTAACTAATATTGTCGCATGGACCACCCTGTAGATATTTTCTTAAACCATCATATGGGTAGTCGAAACTGTCTAAAATTCAACGAGGAGTCCAAATTTGAAAGAAAAAAAATTAATTCATAAAGCCATGCTCAATTTTGTGTCTACACCTACCTACTTTTTATTTCAAGTTTTAAAATCATTCAGTGTGGACACCAAATTGAAAATGGCTTCAAATTCGTGTTTTTTACTTGTTTTTCCCACATGATTCGAAGTGTTCGTTGAATTTTATACAAATTAGAGTACCTACATGATAGTTTAAGAAAATATCTACAGGGTGGTCCATGCGACAATATTAGTTAAAAAACCATAACTTCTTAGTTTAATTAAAAATCAAAGTTTTTCTTGCATATTTAGTCTTTATATTTAATTTTGCGTCTCTTTGACTGCCCATATACAGGGTGTTACAAAAAAATTATGTCTCACCCTGTACAACACTTTAGTTTTGTTTTTCGATATGACTAACGAAAAATGTGTAAAATTAGACGAGAATTATTAATCCTAAATAAAAAATTAAAAAAACTCGGTTTTAAAAAAAATCAAGTCATTATTTCACTTGTGAACCACCCTGTATAAAATTTTTTGATGCCAATTGAAAGTGCGTGTATTCATTACACAAAAACATTCTATTCTTGTTATCTAAAAAATTAACCGAACTTGAGTTATTCAAGATTTAGAAAAAAAATTGGTTGAAAAAAAACCACCCTGTATGTAATATTTTTGTTTAAAAAAGTACTCAGGCATCATTTAGAAGTAAAATTATCAAATAAAATTCAGGTTGATCTATTTAAAAATCGAAAGTTGACACCTCAATTTCTGACTTTTGAACCACCCTGTATAAAAAAAATTTCATAACTGAAACCGCATAATTAGCACATGTACCCTAGATTTTTTTATTTTTCAAAAACTCTTTCAGGGGCCGAGTAATTTGAGGTGTCCAAGTTTGGTGGGACACCCTGTATATTAATGTTATTTAATACCTGTTGGGGTGCTGGTTCCAATTTTTCTTTGGGAAATGTGCAAAGGTAGAAATGAAAATAAACTCTCTTACCGGGATGGGCTCTTGGTCAGTGGTCACTCACGTGGAGAAGCGTCGCTGGGGGTCCCCGGGGATGGACGCGTACGTGGAGATGGGCTATGTGTGGTCTCTCTTGGTAACTTGGTATTGGTAAGTGACTGGGGCCGAGCGCCGAGCTTACATCTCGGGTTAGAGAGTTTAATGAATGTGGAGGGGGTAAGTCCGGTATCTGTCGTTACGTAACACTGATAAGAGTATACCGGGGGTTCCTATCCAACCAAATTTAATAATCTACAATCGGAAACGGAACATTCTCCCCCCTAAAATTGACAAATTTTAAGACGCATGAGCAATACCTAAAAAAACTTTGAAGTACGTACAATCGTACATATACAATATTATGTACTTGTAGTTTCATCAAGTCAAAGGAAAATCACAGAGGTACAAGGTACATTCTACCTAGTTGCGCAGGCCTTTTTTCCTGGGATCTTGTGGATGTAGGACTTGCAATAATTTCAAATGAGGTCGTTTTGGACACTTAGATCCGAATGATGAAACAAGATTAGATAATATTAATGGACACCATCCCTTAATTTTCACCTTGCCAACAACTGTAGGGGTCATAATAATTATCTAAGCCGGACTCTGTAGCTGTATAAGTATACCTAATCGTTCTGTGGCGTAACGGAGCCTAAGGGGAGTATTATGAATCAGGATTAGTAGATATAAGCCGACATTTAGATTTTCTCAGCTGACCGATGGGTATTCTAAATTAAGATTTTCCGTCGCGAAGGCCAGCCACATCTCCGTTACGTCACAGAAGTAATACAATACAGCTACAAAGCCCGACTTAGATATGACCTGTCAAGGTGAAAGTTAAGGGATAGTGTCCATAAAGATCAACAAATCCTGTCATAATTCGGGCCTTAGATTGCCTGTGCAGTAAGTAGGAAATGGTCACATCATTTCTAGCCATCTATACGTACATAATATTATGTTAAGTATACCTATAAGGTAAATTTTTGTTAATATATTTCCACATGTCTGCATCTATACTAGGTACTGATATAAAATAACGCTAGTTGGTGGGTCATAACAATGGGTAAGTAATTTTAAATGCCGAGATACCTTCATCAACCTTTTCAAAACATGATATTATATCAGTCATAGACATCTCTGTGGAGTCCTGATATTGTGTCTCCTAGATTCCACAACCACATGTCTAGTAGTATTAGATACAGGAAGGATGATATTTTTTATGGCCTTAAGGTTCTCATTTTTATGTTCCGTTTGAATGCATAATTCAGGCTGAGGTTCCATGCTAGAGGTAGTAGAGGTATGAGGTACTCCTGCTTTATGAGTCGAGCAGATTGTGCCACGAATTTCTAATTAATGCTAGATGTCTCAACTATCCGAGACAGAAAATCAGAAGGAATATCTGCGAGTACATGTTTCCACTACATTCAAAGTTGGACACCTCAAATTACTCAGCACCTGAAAGAGTTTTTGAAAAATAAAAATCAGAGGGTACATGTCCTAATCATGCGGTTTCAGTCATGCATTTTTATTTATACAAGGTGGTTCTATATTCAGAAATTATGGTGTCAACTTTCGATTATTAAATGGATCGACCTGAATTTTATTAATTTGATAAATTTACTTCTAAATGGTTCCTGAGTACTTTTTTAAACTAAAATATTACATCCAAAGTGGTTTTTTGGACCATTCTTTTTAATCTTGAATAACTCGATTTTGTTTAATTTTTTCGATAACAAGAATAGACGGTGGATATGTAATGAAAACACGCACTTTCAAAAAATTTTATGAAGGGTGGTTCGCATAAATTTAATGAAATAATGACTGGATTTTTTTTTTAAAAAACCGAGTTTTTTTAAAAATTTAATTATAGATTGATAATCCTCGCCTAATTTTACACATTTTTCGTTGGTCATATCGAAAAACAAAACTAAACTGTTGTACAGGTTGAAATACAATTTTTTTGCAACACCCTGTAAATGGGCAGTCAAAGAGACGTAAATTGAACAGAAAGTCTAAATATAGAAGAAAAACTTCGATATTTGTCTAAATATGGAAGAAAAACTTCGATATGTGACGAAAATGCAACCGGTGCATCGAGCACGGAGGACGCATTTATCTACAATTTCTGAGGAATGAAACAGTTCGATGAAAGTGGTTCTGTAGGGCTCATGACGTTTTCTGAACAATCCTATGTTTTTTCTACGGTTTAACTAGTCCAATTTCAATTATTGTGGTGTTTAATGTGTTTAATTAAACAAAACAGGCATGTTTTAACAAAAGAGTACTTAATTAATTTCCACCCAGGAAAAAATTCTAGAAAATCAACTACAAAGTTTGGCGGAAAAAACTGCAACCACCAAACACTGCATCAGTTTGTCTCTTAGAAACAGGTAAGGATTTATTTATAGCATGTGGCGCTGATGAATTTAGATGTAAAATATTGTGCAGATTACAAAAATAAATTAATTTCTTTCCAACATGTAGTGAAATAAAAGTTATTGCAATAGAACTGAGGACAAGTCTGTTTTCTTCAAAAAAACTAAAAAATGGCGGTTATCTTCGAAACCAACGGAGATCGACCTTATTGTATGAGCGTATTTTTCGTTGGAAATGGTCCAATGAATCATCAGTAGGCCATTATCCCAATTTTTAGGGACCACCCTGTATATAATACCTAATAGCTTTATCAATTTTTATCAGGTCTTCTTATTTTCACTTTTTTTATTATTTTATGCTGAAACCAAATTTAATGATTGAAAGGCCATCCTGGGGTTTTGTAACGTCGTTTTTAACTGCATGGTTTTTATCACGATTGGGGTTTTATTCGCCATTCGCAGGAAACTTATAAAATTGCCACCCACGTTAACCTCATCCAGCCTGGGTTGGCCCGGGAATAGCATCACGAGGGTTTGAATTTGAATTGTTACCCATCCAAGTATTAACCTCGCTAAACGTTGTTCAACTTTTGTGACAGAAACAGAGCCCGTGTATTCAAAGCACAATCCAGCTAACCCAAAACAGTTTTGTTTGGCGGTCTCTAATTTCAGTTAAGGTGTTATGTTGAAGAAATGATTCAAGAAAATAATGGCAAACGATACTAAAAATAAAAGACATCAGCTGTGCTATCTGTACAAAAAACTCAACTGTCCATTTCCTGACACTTGAGTTGTTTTTGCTAAGCATTCAAACAAATTGATAAGCAGAAAAGACTAAACTGTGATTTTCTCGGATTTGAAATAATTTTCCAAGTAAGAATTTTTGCAAATTAAGGAAAACTTAAATAAAATGGCATTTTGCAAAAACAGACCCAAAAAAATTTTAATCCATGATCGGGTTATTAAAAAAAATCTGTTTTTTGCTCTCCTATAAAATTTAGTTTTTTATAGTTGAGACTCTTTTTCTTAGGACGGCAGCTACTCATTGTTTCTCACAAGGTATGAGTGGACCCCAAAAATCCACTAGTGACTACTACTAAGGAATACTCCTTAGTAGTCACCGGGTTCAATACCCAGCGGGGTAGGTATATTTCTCCATTTTACTTGGATTTTCGGGGTCCTCTCTTACCTCGTGAGGAACAATGAATAGCTGCTTTGATGTGGAGTAGCGAACATTGCCGGTATCATAGGCAAAAAAATAATAAAAACTATTGTTTTTTAACACGTTCATCGCCGCAATATTTTCTATGACATATTGTTATGTGCAAACCTTGGTCAGCCAAAATTGACATGTTTTTACAAATTGACAAATATATCAAGTTGGAGTGTTCCAGGACAATCATAATCCCATAAGAAAGAAAAGACCTATATAGGTGTTTCGTGCAAAGAAACTTCACATATTTCAAAACTCCCAGAAGGGTTTACGGTACCAGTCAATAAAATCAATAAAGTCCCCTGTGGGACTGTGGGTTCAAGGCGCTGAACGTGTTAAATTCGTGAGGTAGGTACCTACTATGATTCTGCGCTAACCACTAAAAAAATTGTGACATTATTATATTCCTGCTATTAATCTTTTCTTATATTTTGCCATTACAAAATGAAACTTCTCGGGTCTTAGTTTGATTATTTACCTACCACCACATCACTTCTATCCGGTACCTACTTTTACGCGAATTTTACTCACATATTAAACACTTGATGAGAAAACCAAATAAAAAGAATGATAAATTACTTAGACATTCAGAAAGACTGTGATTTACCTTGTAGATAACAATTCTTATAGCCGTCACTACATTCCATCAGATTCGTTCCTTCCGAAACAGCCGAGTCTCTCTACCTAATTGAACTTGAGGAAATTAACATAATAGTTTTATGTTCCGCATACATCGTTAATTTTGGTTTTAGCCCTACAATGCCTATGCTGCAAATGCAATTCCAAACTCCTTGTTTTCATAGGACCAAATTCTATGTTATTTATTATTTGGTATTTAGGTATCTTTGTAAATAATAAAATTGATATTTATTTCTGAAATTGTGAGATGCGTAGGATAGTTAATTATCATTATTTCTCTGCATAAACTCAAAACAAGACTGTGGAATTCTTCTTTGGTCAAAGATTTAAGCGCTCATGGAAAATAGGTATTTTTAAAGGTTCATTTAATACTCGGTGAGTTTAAAAATAAAATACTATTTGGCCCTCTTTTGGGCCATCAAGCGGTCACAGAACTGCAAATATGAATCGAAATTGAGGCATCCGTTAAAGAGGTATCGCGTCATTAACAGACAAACTATTTGCAAATTAATCTTTTCATCACTAATGGATGGAACACCTGTATTTTTTTTTTTTTCTGTTTTCCTTGGAAATAGTGTGGTATTTGTAGGATTAGTGGAATATTCTTGTTGAATAGGAGATTCGAAATGCGTGGTACTAAAATAGCACTAAAACTAATCCATGTTTTAATCCTACAATCATTACCAGCATAGCTTGTTTGTATATTAATGAATAATGTTAGATTTGCAGCAGCTGTGGTAATTTTTTATTTTGATGTTTTATTTATTTTGTCATAGCCGGATGGAGGAAATCCAGGTATAATAATATTATAAATTTAGTCGATACTTTTCTTCCGTATAGTAAAATACAAGTGAGGTAGGTTAGCACAAATCACTCTGTAGTGAGTTGGAATTTTGTGGGCGAATAGCGACAAATTTGCTTTCAAGAACACCAAACTCCGAATTTTGTGCGTTAGATAATAAACAGGAGAGTGATCTTCCTCTTAGTCTGTATCGTTGTCAACTTTCTTTATACGCTATCTTCTTTAGCTCACCTTCCGTCATTCTAGCTACACGACCCGCCCAGTTGAGCCGGCGTTTCTTCATGGCTTAAGTTTGGATGACAGTAGGTACTTTCTTCACTTTCTAGGTTTTTCAGTATTCTCTAGGCTTGGAATTCGGTATCTATCGAAGACAGAACCAAAGATTTTCGATAATAGTTAGAATTCTGTCAAATATTCTCTAAACAGAAGGATGGCGCCTCACATCCACACAGAAGTACAACCTCACATATCTAAGAACTGATTTTTCTCAGATTCTTAAAAAAATCTACACAAATACTAAACTTGATACTGTCCACATTTTAGATAATAGCATTTTCAAGTTATGCCATTATTAGTATTACTATTATCTGTAAAAGAAATAATGGCGTGAATTACTGTGAAAATTTTGAAAATGAGATGCAAGACCAATGATGTAACAACAGTTACATAGTAACTTAATAGTACTCAAAGTGTGACGCTAATGGCTTTTCATCCTGAAGGTCTTGAATTGTTTTTTCATAATGCCAGGAGAAAGTTTTCTCGTTGTTCTGAGAGTGACCAGAGATGAAAACTAAGTTGACTTTAAATTTTAAAGGCTGCTCTCTCATTGAAAAAAAAGGCAAAGGCAAGGGCAGTGCTGAAATTAACCTGCACGAAGCTTTTGATTATTTCAAGGTGTAGGGATGGGGCCCAAAAATTAAGCTGAGCATATTGTAAAATATTATCTTTAAACTCTTTAAATCGATGACAAGTGTCCTGGAAAATAGTATCCAAAAGAACTTGGATAGCTCCGACGACAACTTTTTCTCAACGGTATTATAAAATGTTCTGAAATCTTGTCCAAAATATTAAGACACTTAAAAGACATCGAAGAACTTTTAATGAGACAGTATTGGTAAAATTGTCTAGGTCTAATTTTGAAAAATCTCAAAGAAATCTTTTTTAAACAAGAATGTACCTATCTCTTGAAGTTACTCTGACGGCGCCGCAGGCGACTTTTATGCCATAAGTTTTTTTTTTATCTTATAAAAAATATTTTAGTCGACGTTTCAAAAGAGGGAATGACAGTTTCAAAAATGACCCCACCCGTTATTTAAATTTCGATGAACACTTGAGTTAAATAATGTACATAAATTCTAAATAAATAGGCAATTATGTAGACTGCGTCTATCGCAGGAAATACGACAAGCATTGTGCAAGAAGTCTCATTCTTTGACCCACAAAACGAATACAACATTTCCAAAGCCACATTTGAAATTTAATAACTCATGTTTGTGAGAATTCGCCAACTATTTTTCAAGTTTTTCTCACTTTGTCTAATGACTGTGGCGAGAGGAAAATATTTCACGAGACAGTTTTAATAAACTAGAGGAAAAAGTGTTTTTTAACGTTTCTAGCGTCTCACTAATTATTCACTTGGAACGCAAAAATTGTCTGCCTTGATAAGTGGAGAACCTTCCCTCTAATAAAGAACAGAATTTTTTGGTCATGAGAATTTCTTAAATTTGTTTATCTATCTTTTCAGTATTATTAAAATTATTAATTTTGTAGTCACCGTGGCCGAATGATTTAGCGCAATAGGCATTGCAGTTATAGTTATCATTTTTCAGTTATTACAATAATTACTCCAACTGCTTTAATAAATTGTTGCTTGGAACTCGATCCTCCAACCTCGAGGTTATATGTCTGTAGCCTTATCGTTTCTTTATGTTATAATATTATTATGAATGCCTCATTCGAGGAAACAAACACACCTAACCAAACTGAAGAAGACATTAAAAACTGTAATAACCAATTCTAAGAAAGAAACACAATACGGTAGAGGTACGTCGGAATAAAAGCGGGTACTTTTTTCTCTCTCTTGAACATTAATCCCACTTTTTTGTTGGCAACATAAGACGCAAGGGGAAACAATGGAAGAAAAACCTCTGGAAGTGAATCTTGGAGCTGGGAAGGGAAGAAAAATGTAAGAATTCTTCAGGGACATCAGGAGACATTGTGAATATTTTATATGAAAGAGAAACAAACGACAACAACATGATACTATTTGTGCTAGAGCAAGGGATGAGGGAGAAGGAGAATGGGGTTTCTTCTCTTATTATTTTAAAAGTAAAACTCTCAAGTCAAAATAAAATTATTCAAAGCCTTTTTTTTCAAGAGTATAAAATAATAACTTTTATGTTTCGTCTGCCGCAATTGACGCAGTTATAAGCAGCACAGTGTTAGTCTTTTCATCACACTATAAAATTACTTCCGAAAAATTTCTAATGTAAGAAATCGGAAGTATTTTTGCTAGTTTTTTAAATCAAGTATGGTTTTTAAACAAGCGAATGAGAACATTGCTCGTCTATACCAGCCTGGGTGCAGATAATGTATTTAGTTGCTAGACAATTCCCAGCGAATGGAGGGTAAAAACCACCGTCCTAAATCACTCAAACCAGTTCGCTAAAACCAGATAGAATCAACTAGACTCAATAGATCTCATTAGGTCGCAGTAGTAGTTGTATGGAGTTTCCACTGAAACCCTACAACCAGTTCAGTTACGAGAAATATGTAATTGTAATGGAAACAAGTCAAAATCTACTTAGTAGGTACAATAATAAATTGGTTCGGTGTTAGCGTCAAAACAAAAACGGGATGCCTCAGAAAGTAAAACAGGTTACTTTTTACAAAGGACTTTAAGTTGCTGTCAACTGGAAGTTCTTTAATAAACGATAGTGCGTGATTTATTCTGCTGAAAATGAAAAGATCATTAGGTTTTGGTTTGTTCAAATGTAATAAAAAAAGGGTTTACGTCACTTTCAACTACCTACATGGTTATATCACGACTGGGTTTTTATCCACCATTATGTTGAACTTTGCTTAACTTCAGTGATCGGATGAGAACTGGTGTTTCTCCGCTGGTTTGGTTCACATTGGTTACAACAAAAGTTGTGTCACATTTCATTCGTTAGAAAATACACAAGTTAAATGGAGAGTAGCCTGTTTGCCCCACTTTCGCTGACGTGAGTGGTACATAATAAACTGACGAGATGAGACTGGATTTGTCAATGTCAAATGTCTTCTTTCCTGGATTAACCGAGCGGAGAAATAATATATTGCGAGACAACCAGGAGAGTTAGGGAAACTCATATATCATCAAGGACGCGTCATACGGGTAGTTGGTACAGTTTTTACAGGAACTCACTTTCATCACAAATAACATACTCGTAATACAAAAATACCTATTTGTTGAACTTTGGATTAAAGAAAAATATCTAACATGACACTTTTGAGATCAGTTAGAGACGATAATGAAAAATTGACAAGTAAATTTTTTTTTTGCAGGGAAGCCTTCCAGAAAGGTCAGCTAAGGTAAGGAGTTTCTACATGTAGGTATGTACGTTTTTCTCGCCTTGAAAATTATAATATGACACAGTTGTGTGAACTTTGAGGGGGCTATTTGGACCAAGTACAAGAATTTTGAAACAATGGAGAGTGGAGACTGGAGATACTTGATAATACGTGATTAAAAAAGATTCTGAACTGTGAAGCTGACCATTATCGTTTATTTTAAAGCCTCATACCTGAGACCGACAAGTGGTGTAACAAATGCTCCTTGAAAATTTTATTACATACAGGGTGTAAAAAAATGCATGGACGATAATTCAGGAGAATATTCTTCTTTCCAGATGTTCGCTGACGATGTGAAGATTTACAGATCGATAACATGCACTGAGGACTGTCGACTACTTCAACAAAATCTTGATTTTTTTTATCATTGGCTAAATTCAAACAAGTTGCAGTTAACGTTGAGTAAGACTGCAGTAATGTTCTTTTCAATGCATCCAGAAATTTTTTTAAGTGATCACCATCTTCAACGGGTTGAGTAGATCAAAGACCTGCTTTTTATCATGGATCACAAACTCCTTGTGATCCTTGAATATGGAGTTATTGTATAGTCACCCCACTACAGTGTGCATTCCCTTTTGCTGGATAGAGTTCAAAAGTGGTTTATTTTTTACTGCAGTCTGCGCTGTCCTACTCATGTTGCTGACCTTGCTTCATTGTGAGAACGCCGTCATCAGGCTGATCTATGTTTCTTAAAAAAAATTGCTCTCTGGTTTGGTTGACTACAATCAGCAATTGTCCACGGTATCCCTCAGTTGTCACAGGAGGTTAAGGAGGAAAGATTTATTTTATGTAGCATCGTGCCCTACAAACTACAGTCCGTTTTCACCCCTGAAGAGAATGCTATGGACATCCAATTCCAAGGGTGACATGTTTGATTTTACTTGATTGTTTATACTATTTTTTTAAAGTTATTTAATTTGACATTTGTATTTATTTATTTTTGACACCATATTGCTGTGTTTATTGCGATTTGTTTTAATTTTTATTTTATTGTTACAGCATACATATTGTATTTACATTTTGTTCATAGGACTTGCTCCGTTAATAAACGCCCGTTTACCGGGCAAATTATTCTTATTATTCCTTGGTACACTAAAGGGCAAATTCATTCCCAGATAAAAATGCGAAAAATGCTTCCTCTCACTTCAATGTTAAAAAAGGTGTATTTTCGCTCTAACTCTTTATAAATTGAAGCTTGCATAAATCTAGGATTCTATTTATCCCAAATGACTTGCATATTGATTGATTAAGTTTTCAGGGACGTTTGTAGGGGTCCACCTACATTCAAAATTGTTTCAACTCTTTTGGAAATTAAAAAAAGACTATTTTTATTAAACACATTTTTATGAATGGAAATATTTTTTTGTACAATAAATCTCAACGTAAAGTTTCAACCGCACGCATAAAACACACATAAATAACGTTATTTGAAAATATTTTGTGCGTTACCAGTAATTATCAGATAAAATATTCACCATTTCTTTTACAGGAAGGCATCCAATATGTAATATGTGTTTTACTTAAAATTAGGCTATATCGATACCAAAAAAGTTTTGACGTTTTCAATGCACGTGAACCCTGTACAGGCGCCTCTGAAAACTTAATATAAATTTAACTCATATGATCCAGATATAATTCTAATTCTCGTGACGCTGGCTTTTCCCGGCCCCACTCAGGCTGGGTGAGGTCAATGTGAGTAGCAGGTTTGTGAGTGTCCTGCGATTGGAGGGTAAAACCCCCGTCGTGATATGACCATGGCAGTTGAAAGCGACGTTAAACCCCACTTAAAAAAAAAAATCAACACAATAGCTTTAGTAGTTCAGTAAAGAACACTTTTTTTTACCAAGCGCGCACGCTGTCCCCGCTACCAAAAATTAGATGTCCGACGTGTGCACTTGCACACTCACAGAGCTCAGACCGCTCGACGTGCAATGACGACCCTCGCCCTGGGGGTACCGCCTTCTTGATCACGGTAAACCCCCACATCAAGTAAGTTTTTTTACTTTAAAAAATCTTAAAAAGGTGAGTAAGCATTTTTCGGGATATCATATAGGAGTGAAAACCACCCTAATTATACCCAGGATTATGCTCTGGAATTATCGTCCATACATTTTTTAAACCCTATATGTATGTACTAAAAACTCAAGAACTTTTTGAAATTTGAAAAAATGCAAGCACGCAAATTATTTCTTTATTTTCAGGGGGGCCTTTTTTCTACTTGGTCTAAATTTTTTTGACACTATCAGGGGCCGCTTCAAGAGGGAGAAATTTGAAATATTAAATGAAACCAGTCATTGTGATAATATTTGGAAAGGCATATGAAATTTTTAGTTCATTACAACAAATGTGAGACATTTACGTTAAACAGGGCCAGAGTAATGGGCTCTCAATGTTGACTAGTTTTATATTTTTCTGTACTGTAGGTACTTTTATTTAATTTTTGTACTGGATAGGAGGAAATTAAATTAATGAGAACTTCGTACCGTTAAATAAGAGCGACGATAGGACTTTAAGGGCTAATGATGCTTGAGTAGGTATTCGGAAATTACTCGAGTAATTTTCCATCGGAACATGGCAACTGTACCGCTATCAGAGCCTTAGCACCAGCAGCATGGATGCTCGAGTACTCTATTCAAAGCATCCGCCCTAAGTTATATCACCTTGAAAATGTCCTGCGGCAGAATGAACATATTTTGTAGATTTTCATATAAAAGAACTTGGAGCCATATTGAGATTATTGAGCATCTTATTACCGACAATAATGACATGCTCTTATATTGTGTCTTATGCAATTCTACCATGAAATTAAGATACAGAAAAATATCTTAATATATAAATGTCAAAGTCACTGACTGACCACTGACCATTGACTGACTGACCATCGCTTTACAGCCCAAACCGTAAGTCCTAGGAAGCTGAAATTTGGTAGGTAGCTTTGTCTTATAGTCTAGATGTGCAATAAGACAGGATTTTTCGAAATTCCCACTACAACACCTGCCATTGGCGAAAAAGGATTTTTTGCTTTTACGGCCATGCCTCGGCCCGCAAAGCGGGCGACAGCCCGCTAGTTAAACATAGTCAAAAATAAAATATTGAATAGAGAGCCCATAGCTCTGGTCTTGTTAAAAAGTAAAAATCTAAAATTTATTGTAGTGAACTAAAAAGTTCATGATCTTATTGAAAATGTATCACAATATGGGTAATTATATTTATTAATTCAAAGTTTACCCTTCTGGGTCAACCACTCAACCCCTGATGGTGGCAAAAACCGAGACACATTTTTAAAAAAATTTTCTTCTGAAGAGAAAGGAATATGTAATTTTCGAAATTTCAAACGGTTCTCGAGTTTTTAGGGGTGGATTTTTTTCTTCTTTTTTTGCCCAAAAAACCTGTGTAGGGCTTATAATATTTATAATAATAAAATTAATACCTCAATAACCATGAAGGTTGATGGGGCACAGCGTGTAATGTATAAAATGATCTGGCACTTTCTAGTCTGGCTGAGGGAGTGAATCGGTAGTGAAGGATACAATTTACTAGCAGATAGGTCCGTGTGGCTCTCGGCTAAGAATAAGACCACGGGTTGTTCCCCCTCTAGTAAAAGGCGACTAACAGGAACATCTCTCAGAAGCTGTTGAAAAGCTTCATGAAAGAGATCTTTTTAAAACTCTCAAGAGCTGCTGAAAGGCGGTTCGAATGGCTGCTCAAAGCCGTAGTAAAAAAAAGCACCAAAAAGAAGCCTCATTCAGAAGAAACCAACCCCTGATGGTGGCAAAAACCGAGACACATTTTTAAAAAATGTTTCTTCTGGAGAGAAAGGAATATGTTATTTTGAAATTTCAAACGGTTCTCAAGTTTTAAGGGGTGGATTTTTTTCTTCTTTTATTTGCCCAAAAATAACTTATTCGCCCAAAAGAGCAAAAGAAATGCTCTGTCTGAGTATAGAGGAATCCTTACTGGCTTTTCAACAGGCCACTATAGCCTCAACTACGGTCTAAACAAATGGACATCGCTCAAGACACTAAATGCAGTCTCTCAGAAGCTGCTGAAAAGCTTCAAAATTAAGAGATCTTTTTAAAACTCTCAGGAGCTGCTGGAAGGCCGTTCGAATGGCTGCTCAAAGCCGTAGAGCCACTTTCCAGTAAAAAAGCACCAAAAAGAAGCCTCGTTCAGAAGAAACCACTTCAGAGCATCAGGATGAGAAGCTAATGGAGCAGAAGAGGTAGAAGATGCCAACAACCTCAACTATACTCTCTTGTAGAGATAGTTCAGAAGTGGCATTTGAAACCTCAACTGCTTCTTAAAGCTTTATAAACGCCTTGAAGTCTTTGAAAGTGGGAGTAATTCTGAATAACTTCCCAAATGAGTCCCTTACTGAGCAAAGAGGAATCCTTACTGGCTTTTCAACAGGCCACTGTAGCCTCAACTACCGTCTGAACAAATGGTCATTGCTCAAGACCTAAAATGCAGTCTCTGTAAAGAGCCCCCAGAGACAGCAAAACACATTTTCTGTGAATGTGGAGCAGCCTCACACGGTCGACTGAAACACTCAAGGCTGATTCGAACACCTAAAGAAATTACCGAAATCAGTCCTAAAAGAATCTTAAGCTACATTAATAGCTTTGATCTCTTTTAGAGTTACAGGGGCATGTCACAAAACATCTATTTGAGGTCGCAGTGACAAAGAGCTTTCGTAGCCGATAGCCCTACTTATACCAATACCAAATACTACCAGATAATACATAAGAGATCTCATGAAGTAGGGTAGCAAAATTCTGACCGGCCTTGGCATTGAAATTCAATGCATATTAGTGAGTTTAAACGAAATATTGTCTTTTAGTGACAAATAAAAAAATATCAATAACCTGATATAACTTCACAAGCGTTAAAGAGACAAAAAAAAACTTTGCTGTTTCAGATACATAATACCTGAATGAATAAAGCTATAAAATAAATTTTAAAAAAGCTGACATCAAATACTGTACCAAAAATAATATTTTTTTATACTGGGTAAATCGCGAGACTAAAGTCTAAGACTGATGGCTCGTCAATTGCAATAAAAAATATTCTAAAGTGATATTGTAGGAAATAATTTTTCGGGAAAATTTCAAGAAAAAATTCCGCCTTTGTCGAGCATCAATTTTTGAAAAACACTAAAAGTACGCTCATATAAAAATTTCAACTGTTTTAAAATGTTGTAATCCAGGCAAATTGAATGATAATAAGCATAAGAAAGATATCTTAATATATAAATGTCAAAGTCACTGACTGACTGATTACCGCTGTTTCTCCGAACGGGTAAGTCCTAGGAAGCTGAAATTTGGTAGGTAGCTTTGTCTTATAGTCTAGATGTGCAACAAGACAATAAGGGATTTTTCGAAATTCCCACTACAACACCTGCCATTGGCGAAAAAGGATTTTTTGCTTTGCGGGCCATTCCTCGGCCCGCAAAGCTGCCGACAGCCCGCTAGTGGTGAATAAAGTATGCAAGGGTCGGAACATCTCAAAATGTATTACTAATTTTAAATTAGGTTCTAATCTTCGGCCGGACCCTGTATTTTTTATTCCAATTTTTCCTCTTTCATTTCTCCGTGCTAATTGATGATTGAATAACTTGTCCAGCAACGCAGCTTTAGAAGAATCATGTTTTTTTTTTTCTTCTGTAAGGAGCTTGAACTCTGTGATAGACAGGTCGTTCGCGCCGGATCCATGTTCACTGCAGACTAAATCATTAAAATTGTATTTTATTTTGTATGGTCTTGCTAGGCTCAAGCGCAGAGTTGCTATAATGAACAGATTAAATCAATCAACTGTATACATAATCGAATCATTAGCCGTGTACTTCGGCCAACTGACAGAGTTGTGAGGTACCTACCTAACTAGAGAGGGGGGGCAAATTAGGATTTCTTGAAAGATCTACAGAACGATCTTACTTAGGAACGTACATACAGGATTCGTTGAAGCGCTATTGGTACTAACGAATAAGGTTATTAAAAAAATTGTTTCACTTTACAGTGCACCCTATTTAAAAGGCCTTTTATTTATCTTAGCTCACATTTCTTTATCGACAAAGAACTAATGTTTCTTTATCTTTTTTTATGTATACATTAATTAATTTCAAAGGAAGTATAGTTAAGAGAAAGAAGGAGGTAGATATCGAGATAAAGAGAGACGATGAATGATGAAAATTAATAATTCATTGATTATAACACCTCGGTCCCCCCCGGCCTGCCGGGCTGCGTCAGTTTTAATTAAAAATAATAAAACAATGGAAAGAAAAGAAAAATGGAAAATAAAAAAACACTATAGGAAAAGGCTATGATAATTACTTTTCTCTTACAATGAATCAGACACAAGGGAGAGAAAGAGGGAAAGGGAGAGAGAGAATTTATTTTAAAATGTATTCAAGAACTCAGAACCCTTAGGCCGATTTCGCTCAAATGATTAATATTATTTCAAAATTAGCCTAAATTTAAAATAATACTACATATTTATGTATTATTATCGATTTATATCGGGAAAATAAAGCAAGAAAAATATTCTATTTTGTAGACTTTTTAAACATAATATGGTTAATATGCATACACCTACAAAGACATAGAAAACATACGTAGAATGGACACAGACATAAAATTAGGAATTAATATAACACTATTCACTGTATTTATTATAGCTATTAATATTATTATTTTATTTTTGTTTTACCTGGTACTTTTAACTTACCTTTTACTTCCGAGAAATTTCTAATATTAGAAATCGGTAATGTGTTCGTTTTTGTAAAAAAAAAATATTTTTTTGCTCCGATTTCAATTTTTTTCATGTTTCTGGACGTTTCATAACCTCCTGAGCAAATTTGGTTTTGTGTCCGTCTGTCGGTCCGTCGGTCTGTCGGTCTGTCAAAACGATTCCTTGTAACGCGCAAATCTCGGAAACTACTTGACCGATTTTGATGAATTTTTGCACACATCTAGGAGACATTCTGTAGATGGTCCCATTTTAAATTAATTAAATTTGTACTAGCGGTTCTGGGTGAAAAAGACCATGCGCCTGACCACTACCTTTTTACTTAAATGCTTATATCTCGTGAACGGTACACCCGATTTTGAAGAAATTTTGTATGTAGGTATATGAATTTTATTGTTTTACACAGGCTTTTTATATTTACTTTTTAATTAATTATAATTTGACTCTGATATTTAAGAAAATCCGAAATTTTGGACAATAAAGTCAAAAAATAAGAACCACAACTTGCCGATACAGAATTTTTTGTAGAATCGAGAATGTAGAAAAAATTTGAAGAAAATCGGTTCAGTAGTTTTGGAGATACAAGTAATCTATACAGGATGGTCCAAAAAGTTTGCACCAAAATGATAGGGGTAATAAAAGAGACCATTTCCAACAAAAATATTCCCGGACATTTTCCTTTATTTTTTGTCTTTTCAAAATGGCGGCCAAAATGTGTGTTTTTCAAATATTCCGACTTTGGTTGGCTTTTGATTTTTTTTTTTTTTTCTGTACCACCTAGAAAAAAACGGATTGCATTTTTGAATTGAAAATAAAATTTTAATTAAAATAAGTTAAATTAACCCGTTCAATCTTTTAATGATCATGCTCATTTAGGCTGTCAACGTTCTGAACGCACATATTTGAAAAACACACGTTTTGGCCGCCATTTTGAAAACGACAAAAAATAAAGGAAAATGTCCGGGAATATTTTTGTTGGAAATGGTCTCTTTTATTACCCCTATCATTTTGGTGCAAACTTTCTGGACCACCCTGTATATATAAAATCCATTTACATTCATTCATAATCAACGCAGAGCCTAAACGGCTGGGCCGATTGACTTGAAATTTTGCAGGATGCTTCCCCTTATGATGTAGGGGCGTACTAAGAACGGATTTTTTGAAGGAAACAGGGGTTCTCAACTTATGGCCAAAAATTAACATTTATTGATAATCAACGCAGAGCCTAAACGGCTGGGCCGATTGACTTGAAATTTTGCAGGAAGTTTTTCCTTATGATGTAGAGGCGTACTAAGAACGGATTTTTTGAAGGAAACAGGGGTTCTCAACTTATGGCCAAAAATTAACATTTATTCATAATCAACGCAGAGCCTAAACGGCTGGGCCGATTGACTTGAAATTTTGCAGGAAGTTTTTCCTTATGATGTAGGGGCGTACTAAGAACGGGTTTTTTGAAGGAAACAGGGGTTCTCAACTTATGGCCAAAAATTAACATTTATTCATAATCAACGCAGAGCCTAAACGGTTGGGCCGATTGACTTGAAATTTTGCAGGAAGCTTCCCCTTATGATGTAGGGGCGTACTAAGAACGGATTTTTTTTTAAAGGAAACAGGGGTTCTCAACTTATGGTCAAAATTATTCATTTTTAGAGTGTTGTCAGATTCTCAAAAGGGTTGAGCTGAATGACTTGAAATTAGGCAGAAAACTTCTTTCGGTGATGAAGAAGCTTACTATGAAAGGACTTTTCAAAGATAACAGGGGACCTCAACTTATGGACAAGAGTAGACATTTTAGCGTCTTGCAAGATTCTCAAAACGGTTGAGCCGAATGACTTGAAATTTGGCAGACAGCTTTTTTTGTGATGTAGGGGAATAATAAGAAACAAATTTTAAAAGAAAATAGGGGTTCTCAACTTATGGTCAAGCTGGATGGCGAATACTATGTTTTTCGACTCATGAAAGATACTCTCCTGTCATACATTTGGCCGTCCACTTTGAAAATGGACAAAGGGTAGTTTTTACAACCGAAAATGTCCAACAGAGAATTAACAACCCTCCTAAAACAACATTAATGGCGTTTTTCCAACTATGCAACCAGGATGAATTTGCAAAGACTCTTTTTTATAATGAAGTACCAGCATTTTATGTGTGGAAAAACAACATGTTCCAAAGAAGGAAAAAAAGATCAATTATTCCAGGACACCCGGGTGTAAAAAAAGACCACCCGGGTGTAAAAAAAGGCCACAGATAACTGTTCTTTCTTTAAAGTTGAATATGCGTGTACACCTTCACGCTGATCAAAATGCAGAAGTTTTTTCGAAGCTTTTGCTTCGGATAGGTGATGGACAGTTACCTGAACAAAATGAAAAAAATGTATTTCCTATCGAACACTGTCAGTTATTAGTCGATTACAACACCTTCCTAGACACTATCTACCCCAATATAGTTGACCCAAGTGTTGTTGTCCCTGTTTGGCTAAAGATAAGGGCCATACTAACACCAAAGAATAATAATGCTCTGGAAATTAATAATGACTTATTAAAAAGAATGCCTTTTGAACTATCAACTTACGAATCCGTAGACACTGTTGTGGAAGAGGAAAAAGCCATCCATTACCCAACCGAATTTCTTAATACACTAAATCCTCCTGGCTTGCCACCCCATCGGCTATGCCTTAAGGTTGGAGCACCAATAATATTACTAAGAAATCTGAGACCCCCGAAATTGTGTAACGGCACGCGGCTTCAAATTACATCCTTAAAAAAAAAAAAACATTATCAAGGCAGTTATATTCACAGGGGCTGGTGCAGGTGAAACGATATATGTACACAGGATTATTTTTGTCGGCGCGGGGGTTCGAACCCGGGACCTTCCGCATCCTAAGCGAGTGCTTAACCACTGAGCTATTTGTGTGCTCATTTAATCTGTTCATTAGCAACTATGCACTTGATTCTTTTTTTTAATGGAAGGCAGGAAAAAATCTTTCAAAGACACTCAGATCCTGCCTGGGGTGTGAGATTTCCACCCACTAAAAACCCACCTTCTCTAAAAGCTAACCGCACTTGGAACCGAAAAATATCATTACTTCAAGTGCGGCGCTGTAGGGCACCTACTGATTTCGTTGTAGTGCCCTCCCATCTCTCTCTGGGGTTCTAATGTGATTTCCGACTACCACTTTAATTTCAAAAGAGTTCAATTCTCCAGAAAACTATGTTTTGCCATTACGATAAATAAGGCACAGGGGCAAACTCTTGAGCTAGCTGGAATTGACCTTAGAACGATTGCTTCTCCCACGGTCAGCTCTATGTTGCTTTTTCAAGAGTAAGGTCTGCCAAGTCCCTCATTGTGTTACAGCCAGATGGTATAACAAAGAACCTGGTGTATAAAGAAGTGCTTCAATAATCATAAAACTTATGCAGCGGCGGTGGCCATGCTTTAACTAAAATGTGGCCATGCCTTGGCCACGCGAAGCGGGCGTAGCCCGCTATCTATAAATATAAAATCCATTTACATTCATTCATAATCAACGCAGAGCCTAAACGGCTGGGCCGATTGACTTGAAATTTTGCAGGATGCTTCCCCTTATGATGTAGGGGCGTACTAAGAACGGATTTTTTGAAGGAAACAGGGGTTCTCAACTTATGGCCAAAAATTAACATTTATTGATAATCAACGCAGAGCCTAAACGGCTGGGCCGATTGACTTGAAATTTTGCAGGAAGTTTTTCCTTATGATGTAGAGGCGTACTAAGAACGGATTTTTTGAAGGAAACAGGGGTTCTCAACTTATGGCCAAAAATTAACATTTATTCATAATCAACGCAGAGCCTAAACGGTTGGGCCGATTGACTTGAAATTTTGCAGGAAGCTTCCTCTTATGATGTAGGGGCGTACTAAGAACGGGTTTTTTGAAGGAAACAGGGGTTCTCAACTTATGGCCAAAAATTAACATTTATTCATAATCAACGCAGAGCCTAAACGGTTGGGCCGATTGACTTGAAATTTTGCAGGAAGCTTCCCCTTATGATGTAGGGGCGTACTAAGAACGGATTTTTTTTTAAAGGAAACAGGGGTTCTCAACTTATGGTCAAAATTATTCATTTTTAGAGTGTTGTCAGATTCTCAAAAGGGTTGAGCTGAATGACTTGAAATTAGGCAGAAAACTTCTTTCGGTGATGAAGAAGCTTACTATGAAAGGATTTTTCAAAGATAACAGGGGACCTCAACTTATGGACAAGAGTAGACATTTTAGCGTCTTGCAAGATTCTCAAAACGGTTGAGCCGAATGACTTGAAATTTGGCAGACAGCTTTTTTTGTGATGTAGGGGAATAATAAGAAACAAATTTTAAAAGAAAATAGGGGTTCTCAACTTATGGTCAAGCTGGATGGCGAATACTATGTTTTTCGACTCATGAAAGATACTCTCCTGTCATACATTTGGCCGTCCACTTTGAAAATGGACAAAGGGTAGTTTTCACAACCGAAAATGTCCAACAGAGAATTAACAACCCTCCTAAAACAACATTAATGGCGTTTTTCCAACTATGCAACCAGGATGAATTTGCAAAGACTCTTTTTTATAATGAAGTACCAGCATTTTATGTGTGGAAAAACAACATGTTCCAAAGAAGGAAAAAAAGATCAATTATTCCAGGACACCCGGGTGTAAAAAAAGACCAGGTTCTTGGTAAAATTTATACCGTACATCCGAATGACTCAGAATGTTTCTACCTACGATTACTTCTACATAAAGTGCGAGGACCTACTTCATTCAGAAGCCTCAAAATGGTAGGCGGCATTGAATACCCTACGTTCCATGCTGCATGCCTAGCCACGGGTTTGTTACTTGATGATGCGCAAGCAATGTGAAAATTATTACCAACAGAACTTATTTGGCAGAAATTTCATACAACACGTTTCAAATGAGGTCTTTCGTCTCTGAAAAAGTGCCATTACTCAATAGTGAACAGAGATACGTGTATGAAACTGTACTTCAGAGCGTCACTTCATCTCTTGATTCTGTAGGTAATAATTTGTTCTTCCTAGATGCTCCAGGTGGAACTGGAAAAACATTCTTAATAAACTTTTTGTTAGATACAATACGCAAAGATGGAAATATTGCCATTGCTGTTGCATCGTCCAGTATTGCCGCCACACTGATAGAAGGAGGCCGCACTGTTCATTCTGCTTTGAAATTGCCGCTCAATTTAAATTCAGTAGATACACCAAGCTGTATTACTGGAAAGCAAAGTGATATGGCCAAAGTCCTCAGGGATTTCAAGTTGATCGTATATGATGAACAAGCGGGCTGTCGCCCGCTTTGCGGGCCGAGGCATGGCCGTGAAAGCAAAAAATCCTTTTTCGCCAATGGCAGGTGTTGTAGTGGGGGTTTCGAAAAATCCCGTCTTATTGCACATCTAGACTATAAGACAAAGCTACCTACCAAATTTCAGCTTCCTAGGACTTACGGTTTGGGCTGTAGAGCGATGATCAGTCAGTGGTCAGTGGTCAGTGAGTGTCTTTGACATTTATATATTAAGATGTCCAATGACTCATAAAACTGTCTTAGAGACACTGGACCGTACTCTACAAGACAGTCGTGGTGTTAAAAATCTTATGGGTAGTAAAACTGTGCTACTGTCTGAAGATTTTAGACAAACTTTACCCGTTGTTCCACGTGGAACAAGAGCTGTGAAGGCATGTTTAAAATCATCCATTTTGTGGCCACAGATAACTGTTCTTTCTTTAAAGTTGAATATGCGTGTACACCTTCACGCTGATCAAAATGCAGAAGTTTTTTCGAAGCTTTTGCTTCGGATAGGTGATGGACAGTTACCTGAACAAAATGAAAAAAATGTATTTCCTATCGAACACTGTCAGTTATTAGTCGATTACAACACCTTCCTAGACACTATCTACCCCAATATAGTTGACCCAAGTGTTGTTGTCCCTGTTTGGCTAAAGATAAGGGCCATACTAACACCAAAGAATAATAATGCTCTGGAAATTAATAATGACTTATTAAAAAGAATGCCTTTTGAAATATCAACTTACGAATCCGTAGACACTGTTGTGGAAGAGGAAAAAGCCATCCATTACCCAACCGAATTTCTTAATACACTAAATCCTCCTGGCTTGCCACCCCATCGGCTATGCCTTAAGGTTGGAGCACCAATAATATTACTAAGAAATCTGAGACCCCCGAAATTGTGTAACGGCACGCGGCTTCAAATTACATCCTTAAAAAAAAAAAAACATTATCAAGGCAGTTATATTCACAGGGGCTGGTGCAGGTGAAACGATATATGTACACAGGATTATTTTTGTCGGCGCGGGGGTTCGAACCCGGGACCTTCCGCATCCTAAGCGAGTGCTTAACCACTGAGCTATTTGTGTGCTCATTTAATCTGTTCATTAGCAACTATGCACTTGATTCTTTTTTTTAATGGAAGGCAGGAAAAAATCTTTCAAAGACACCCAGATCCTGCCTGGGGTGTGAGATTTCCACCCACTAAAAACCCACCTTCTCTAAAAGCTAACCGCACTTGGAACCGAAAAATATCATTACTTCAAGTGCGGCGCTGTAGGGCACCTACTGATTTCGTTGTAGTGCCCTCCCATCTCTCTCTGGGGTTCTAATGTGATTTCCGACTACCACTTTAATTTCAAAAGAGTTCAATTCTCCAGAAAACTATGTTTTGCCATTACGATAAATAAGGCACAGGGGCAAACTCTTGAGCTAGCTGGAATTGACCTTAGAACGATTGCTTCTCCCACGGTCAGCTCTATGTTGCTTTTTCAAGAGTAAGGTCTGCCAAGTCCCTCATTGTGTTACAGCCAGATGGTATAACAAAGAACCTGGTGTATAAAGAAGTGCTTCAATAATCATAAAACTTATGCAGCGGCGGTGGCCATGCCTTAACTAAAATGTGGCCATGCCTTGGCCACGCGAAGCGGGCGTAGCCCGCTAGTTTTGTATAAAATCTCAAAATTAACACGTGTTTTAAATGTGAAACAATCACGAGGAAGTATTATGTCCATAATTGGCAGTGTTTTATTTTATAATGACGATTGACTATGTACCTACTCTGTATCTTTATGTCTAAAATTGTAAATAAATAAATAAATTTTACTGCCCTGTAGATCTAACATTATGAGCCCTCCTGAGTCCCTGTGGACCGATCCCATTGAGGTGGCAGTACTCCTTGGTCTTGACAAAGTTGTGGTTACCAACACCAGAATAACCACTAGGAGAACAACAAAAGCTGAAATTCGAATAGACGGGATTCCCTGTTATCCTTTTATTTACTAGAACTGAAGTTGTCTTACAATGAAAATTGTTGAAAATATGTCAGGGGAAGAAAATCTCAATTTCATTTTCAGACCGTATTAAAAACCAGTTTCTTATTCCAAATTGTCAAATTACTGATTCCAGATTTCAAATCCCATATCTCTATATATAAAACAGAAAAAAGGACTACCTACCTACCTACCTACCTATGTTTGTTTGTTTGTCCGGAGTTGTTTAGCCAAAACGGTAAGAGATAGCGAAAAATGTCTCAGAATTGACCCCCCCAAAACCATTATCGCTTTGTCCAGAAAAATTATAAAAAGTTCAAAAAGGCATTGCTGTCCAGCAGTACGGCCATGCCTTAGTAAATTTGAGATTTAGTCCCGTTGCAAAGCACGGGCAAACGGCTAGTATTGTATACTATTAGGTCGGCATGTTACCTAATCTCCTGAAATCTCTTCTTTTGCATCACTCAAAGCACTTGCTATGCGATACCCTACTGACGCTGGATGAGGTAATATAATGACTTTAATTCAGATCCCAGAAACAGAGGTCATACAAGTAGTCCAATCTGCTTGTTTAACAACAATCTCGTTTCTTCTAATAATGAACCTAATCCATTCATATAAAACTGTATAGTTTCAATATTTCTTATATAATTATGACTTATTTTTTTTATTCAAATCTTTGATTCCTTTCATATCAATTACCTCTTCCATGTTTCCTCCTGGTCATTAGTCTCTCATACTAAGTCAAGGGTCATACACTAATGGGTATACTCTATTTATAATACGCTCTCTATTAGCTTAATATACTTGAGTACCTTCATAGATATTGCTGCTATCGCTACTTTTACACTTTTCCAACTTTTAATGTCCCTCGTCCGTTCTCCACACTTCTATTTTCCATAGTCTTGTTCTAGTTCCTTCTCCACCTCCACCTAACTCTCCTTCTCCTCTCCATGTAAACTACCTAACCTGCGACCTGTGTATCTCTTTCCAGGAGGATTCACCCTTGCATATTCTTTTCCTTATACCTCAGAAAGAGCTTTTCCTATGTGTACTCAGGCGTGCCAATATGAAAATTCAACCACTGTGAAATTGGTTACCCATAGCATACGTTATAATTTTAGTTCAGGACCGGAATATAGGGTTTTCTTATTAGGGGCTGTTGCCATAAACACCAGGAACAAATTTAATGAGGACTGAAAGAGGGTGATGGTTACCACTTCATATAAATAGTAGGTATCTATTATTATTTCAAAAATTGATTTTAGCTTTATTAGATTTTAAATTAATTTATAGTTCAATCAACGAATAAGTTGTAGAGTGCGTGAGAAGTCGCGCCGCTAATTTGAAGGAAACTTGGTTAGGATGTACATGAATAATTATTACTACAGTAAATACACAAATATTACAATTTTAAATTTATTATTTAGCTTAAAATTTAGTTCTCATAATATTATGATTTAATAAAATAATCTAATATTGTTTAGTACGTCTTGGTGCTCCTTGGTGTCACGATCCTGTTTGTGTATGAATATGAAAAGAAGGAAAAAAAGTTGGAATTCTACGCCCGATTTAATATATAATTCTATCTTTTTACCTTAGAACCTAAATATTAATAATATTATCAGTTTGAATTTAAAGACGAAACAGGAAGCGAGGCACAGTGTAAGTTTTAATTGAACATTTTTGTCACTAACTGCTGATTATTTTAGTGGATGTGAATTATATAGATATCATTTTTATTTTTATTACTTACTCGTATTATATTCTGGAATGAATTTATTTTGACGAAATCTGGATCACGGGCATCTAGAATCTAGCCGGAAAAGATATGGGAGTAGAATGGCAGAACCAAACTCAGAACCTCGATCCTGAGATTCATGCGGAAGAGGTTGAACAATGCCAACCTTAACCCTTCTAACCTCACAATACACTATTTTCTAACCTTGCTCAATTTTGACAAATACATGTATAAATATTATGTCAAAATTGTCCTACATGTATTTTTCCAAATACTATGTAAATTTGTAAATGTATTAGTTATGGCTTTATTCAACTACAATATACTCGTATTATGTATGTATTGTGTTATAGTTCATTAATTGTATATTATACATTATTAATGAATAATTATTTAACTCTACCTAAGTTTCAAACAATACTTAATGGCCCTCTAAAGAAACCTTTTTTTATTTATAAAAGAAGGTTTGGGTGGAAGAGATTGCCATAGGCAATAACCCCGCCTCTTAGTTAGGAGTTAGGACATATTATGTATATATTTTTTTTTTCCTGTTTAAATTAATTTTGTCAATTTTTGTATTTTAATTTTTACCATTATTTGTTTGTATATAAGTATGTTCTTTTGATAAAGCGTTTCATTGTAATAAATAGTGGAAAAGTTCAAATTTGTCTTGAAATAATCCAACTATGAATGTTATCATTCAAATTTATTTCTCAGATACTTTCGTAATCTACTCAGAGAAAGTTTTATGATGATCTCTGCATAATTGTTCACCTCAGCTAGAAAAGTAAAATTTTCTAGCCAAGGTTTCGTTTGAATTCTTTTTCGAACGATCTTCGTTTGAAAGTTCTTAGAAAAGTTACAAAAAATGGTACTTTAATTATTTAATAATTTTATTATTAATAACAACATATTATCAAATTTATTTATTTTACAAAAATATATACAGATATAAGAAGGAATACAATGTACAGAAGAAATCCGAAATACAATGTAAAAATATTACATTTGTAAAATAAACACCCCCCCCCCCCTTTTTTTTTAATAACCAAAATATACATAATTATTACAGTAAAAAATAACCCCCCTCCCCTCCCCATGGTCTGAATATCTGACATGTTCTCAGGCAGATATGTATTTAGATATTAAATAGCTAATTTTACTACGGGAAAGTTCACCGTAGTAAAATTATGCGTTCGCTCGACATTCATAAAATTGGCCTTTCTTCCCTATGACGCAGTTTCACAAAGTGCACGGGGCTTGAAAATAATTCTGTCAGGGCTTGTGTCCGCTGCTAAATACGAAATTATTTTACAATTAGGAACTCGAACGTATACATTTCACAAAATGTGTAATTTTCTGTTCAGTGATATTATTTGTATGTTATACTTCTCTGCCTTCTTCAGTCCCACCCATATGCTGAAAAAAAGTAATGTCCCGTCCATTCTGAAGTTGACATGTCTTTCCTTGTTATAGGATTCATGAAATAAAAAGGATCGGCTTCAGTTTTTGATCAATAAGGCGGATGACTCGTAACCTGGAAGGTGATGTTCAAAGCTTTGGAGAAATTGTGACATCAACAACCATTGAAACAAACATTGTAGTCTGTTTAAAAAGAAATGATAAAAATAATGAAGGAATCAATGAGGAATATGACATTTTCAGACTTAAGAGTTAGGATAATAGTGAAAATTATTATTATTATTCAACAATTTAGATCAATCTTTATTTACAATTTTTATATACAGATGTAATCAAAAGGTATAATTAATGAAAGATAAAAAGATAAACAAAGTTTGATCAAGGGTGGTAATAATGCCTTTGGCATTCTCTTCCGCACCACCTTTGAAAAATAATAAAAATTGACCCCACTACCAAGTAATAATAAATTATCAAGATGATTTAAAAATGAATCTTAATATTATTCTCTGA